>JACEFZ010014666.1:0-29845 GCA_014155875.1 Cepaea nemoralis | reverse complement strand
TTTGTCACAAATGGTTTTGTTGTAACTGAAATATGGGGTTTTAATATCAGTTGGTAATAGATCTTGATCTTATTAAATTACTGTGTAAATGTAATATTCATAATGACAAACTTTGTGACTCCTTCAGGAATTGTGGTTTACAATCTCAATTTGGTCCAAACGCACCTGCAGCTTTTGTTTATTTTGGTTATGTCCTTCTGATACATTTTTACAGATAACTGTTTCTGGGTACAGACAATGTTAAAAAGAAAAGAAAGTAGTTTAGTTTAGTTTAGTTTAGTAGATGGATCAACATCCGGCACACGGGTGCAACCCATAAGTGCTCCGTTCTCCTAACTCAAACCTGAGTCTGGAGAAACTCAGCTCAGTGCACAAACTCCGTAGCACCACCGAGGATCCTGAAATACTTTGGGTAGATTTTTAACTCGAAATTTTGCCCGGGCAGCGCCGTTAGGCTACTCTTTCGATTTCCAACTGCCAAGAGATTTTTTACGTGCACAACAATACACACGGGCGTCCGATCTCACTACCCAGAGACCAGGGGAAATTTTATTACTAGAAGTCCACGAGAAAAAATCCCGGCATCACCGGGGCTTGAACCCGGGACCTCCAGCACTCGAGGCAGACACCATACCTCGATTAGAAAGTAAAGAACCCTTATACACATCTTGAGTTGTTCTGGACATGTAGTGTTAGCTTTTATATTTGTATAGAGCAATCGGCACTCAAGGGTGGGTGTGTCAGTATCACACGGGCTGCCTTTGCCTTTCATGACATTTCATGGTGCCCATTTTTGGGATGGGTCAACCTGGGAGCCTAGGGCCATCATATTTTGTAGGCCTGAGTGAACGGAGGAATAGGTGGTCAGTCTTCCCTCCCTTTAAAACCATTACACCAATCAGTAAGCCTGCTGCACATCTGTTTAACACATGTACTATAAATGTACCATCTATGTAACTTTTGTGTAACGTGCAGAATAAATTTACCAAGCATGTCACTTTTGTGTAATTGATACAACATAAATGTACAAAGAACGTAACGTCTGCTTAACATATACAATATAAATTTACCAAACCCTTTATTTAACATACACTGTAAATGTACCATCTTATGTAACATCTGTGTAACAGGATGCAATATAAATTTACCAACTATGTAACTTCTGTGTAACAGATACAATGCACCTTACAAAGCCAAGATTCAGATGTGGGTTCACAATCTGAGTACTACAGCCGATATACTTGAGCAGTGGATGGTGGTCCAGAATCTATGGGTGTACCTAGAGGCCGTGTTTGTTGGTGGGGATATCGCTAAAACAGTTGCCACAGGTAAGACTCACATTCATGCTAATTATTTCGGGCACATCAGGCCTAAACTCTTTGCCTGCAATAAAATAAATAAGTTAGATTAATTGATTTTGCTGCTAGCGACCATGAAACAAAGTCATATTGGTTTTTCTGCTAGTTAGTTAAAGTAAATTAATTCATTGGTTTTTCTACTATTGACCATGAAATAAAAATTGTTTTGTAGCTAGTAATAATGAAACAAATAAATTAGAATAATTGGTTTTGCTGCTTGTGACCATAAACAAATGTGTAATTGTTTACAATCCAATCAAATTCAGTTAATGTTTTTCTATCTTTTTAGCAAACTTTTAACAAGCAATAACTTCTGTAAACAGAAATGGTGCATGCATTAATTTGTTGATAATGTTGCTGAAAGAAATAATTAAATTATGGTTTATAATAGTGCCTTCTTTGGAATTTACATTTATAGGAATCAAAACGCTTTGCAGCAATTGATAAATCCTGGCTGAAAGTCATGCAGAGAGCACACGAAAACGACAATGTGATCAACTGTTGTGCTGGGGATGATACCATGCAACAGATCCTACCACATCTACAGGAACAGCTGGACCTGTGCCAGAAGTCTCTTACTGGGTACACTGTTCATAGAATTGTTCATGTACCTTATCATTGGCTTCATTCTGGTCATAGAATTGTTCATGTACCTTATCAATGGCTTCACTCTGTTCATAGAATTGTTCATGTACCTTCTTCACTGTGTTCATAGAATTGTTCATGTACCTTATCATTGACTTCACTCTATTCATAGAATTGTTCATATACCTTATCATTGGCTTCACTTTGTTCATAGAATTGTTCATGTACCTTATCAGTGGCTTATTGATTCTGGTTTTGGACAAGGTGGAAATATATTAATGAAAATTTTCGCTGAATTATCTAAAGGGCAGAAACAATACCAGATAGTGCTGTTTAAAATTTTTTTAAATAATAAAAAGGGAAAATCCATTTTACATGCATTGAAGCGGTGACTTTTTAGTGTATGGTGCTGGCCCCATATTTATATATATATATAGACCAATCAGCACAAGATGGGTGATGTGGCCGGTATTGCGCCTGCCACTTTTATTTCCAGGGATATTTCCTGGTACCCATTTTAGGCTATATATACTAGATGATAGCTCTTAGATGCACTGTTTTGTAGTTAGATATACTAAACCACACTTACATATATACTAAATCATGGTATCATTTGCTATGTTGTAGTTTCATAGTCTACATCAGTGGTTCTCAACCGGTGGGGAATTCCCCCCCAGGGGGGAATTTTAGGGTTTCCAGGGGGGGAATGAAGACCATTTCAAGATCGCATTAATATAAGAACCGATTACTTGATATTGTTTTTTCCCTTCATACTTTACAGTTAAGTACCTCTCATCCTTCTAAATTCATTTTATAAAGTCAGTAGACCCACAAATCATGTTTTATGTGGATGTCTAGACTTGTTTTAGTATGTGCTATTAAATTTACCTTACATTTTTAGGTATACTGTATAGGGGTGGGGGGATTTTTAGATAGGAAATATGGAAAGGGGGGGAATGACGTTCTAAAATACGGTGAAGGGGGGGAACGGGCCAAATTTTTGATAGGAAGGGGGGGAATGACGTTCTAAAAATATGGTGAAGGGGGGAACGGGCCAAAAAAGGTTGAGAACCACTGGTCTACATTATAGCTAGTTGTATGCGGTCAGGTGACAGGTTATTCCAAAGAAAACAATGGTAACCTTAATGGCACATAACTGCTAAAGAACTTCGAAATCTGAAATGCTAAATGTTGCAATATAAACCAGCCGTGTTCCTTCTTCTTCTTCTTCTTCTCTCTCTCTCTCTCTCTCTCTCTCTCTCTCTCTCCTCTCTCTCTCTCTCTCTCTCTCTCTCTCTCTCTCTCTCTCTCACACACTCACTCTCATTCACATTGAGCTATGGTGCGTGCGGAAAAAAAAACACTCGTTCATACCTCAGTCAACCAATATTATCCATAATGTAAATCATTACTAAATTTCAGCATTAAATTAACTGCACATGTTGAATCTTTTTTTGTTTTCGTTCGCATATCCTCTACAGGACATCACTGTCAACATCAGCATCTTTCAGCTGATTGTTGATTTCTTAGCAAGATTAAGCTCAGTAGTTTGCCATTGCTTTCTGAGCGACCGGCTCACATACCCCCTAAGTTACTGACATGGAGAGAACCGCTACCGATTCTCACGCAACGTCACATTACTCATGAGAGTTGAATCTAGTATGACAATAATGTTACCTCCATTTCTCATCACATTAAAGTTAATCCAGTGTATTAACCTTGAGGTACATGCAGTTTTCAACCTTGTGTGTCCAACTTTAGGTATCTGGAGAAAAAGAGACTTCTCTTCCCAAGGTTCTTCTTTGTATCTGACCCATCTCTCCTGGAAATCCTAGGTCAGGCCAGTGACTGCCACACAATTCAGGTGGGCTGTTCTCTGTGGGTTGTGTTACTTTCTGTTTTTCTATTGGATAATACATCAAGTGCCGATTAATCTATATAAATATGGAACTAGCATCATAAACAGGGTGTAGTTTTAATGACCGTAGTATATTTGAAAATATTGCTGTTCCAAGTTGTGTATTTACCTTTCATGTTGCATGAACTCCACAGAGGGTGAATAAAAAACTTGAAACAGGCAATATTTTCAAAAACCCCACAGTCATTTAAAATACATCCTGTACCTACTACTCATCAAGGTGTGAAAAGAGGGGTCCTTTTGTCAGTATAAAGCAGAGGACCCTTCTACACACCTTACGGTATACTGGACATATGATGCTAGAAACAAATTTTATAGACAAACTGGCACTTGATGGGTGATATGGTCAGTATTACGCCCTCCAGCTTTACTACCCAAGATATTTCCTGGTGCCTATTTTAGGCTGGGTCATCTGGGAGACTAAAACTCCGCCCCATTGCAGATTCAAACCCATAACCAGCAGGCAAGTGTCTAGCCACTATGCTCCATAGATCCCAGGAAAAGGGTCCTAGACTTACTCTTTAACATACTTGTATTGAGCTATGGTACACAGTGGCTAGCGTGCTTGCCTACCAGTCTGGTGAATATTTATTCAAATCCCCGTTGAGACGGGGATTTAATAAACATTGAAATGGGCTCCAAGGTTGACCCAGTCTAAAGTGGTGTTTTTATTTTGTTGTTGGCATATCCTTTACAGGACATTGCTGTCAACCTCAGCATCTTTCAGCTGATTATTGATTTCTTGGCAAGATTACGCCCAGTAGTTTTCCATTGCTCTCTGAGCGACCAGCTCACATACCCCGTAAGTTATCAACATGGCGAGAACTGCTACAGATTCTTGTGCAGGTTACTTTACGAGAATATTCGGGATTACGGAGAAAGACGTTAACTCCTAGGCCAGGGAGACTGGCCTAAAGCGGTCACCAGTAAATATTCTGGGAAATAAAGGTGGCTGCCATGATACAGACCACAACACACCTTGATTGGTCTATAAAAATGATGGTGCTAGCACCTTTATACCAAATAAGAACTGCAGTAGCACAGTGGCCTTAACACTGACCTTACAGCTCAATGTTCCATATGTTCATTTACTTGAATCCCATAAATCCCTGGCTTGATTGTCCATGTGTTCAAAATGCCCTTGAAGCGTTGATTTATAAATAAAATTGACCCTGGCTTCCTGGTGACCCAGCCTTAAATAGGTAGTAGGATTTGTCCTGGGAAATAAAGTTGACCAAAGTAATATTGACCATACCACATATTCAAGAGATCTATAGAAATTTGGGACTAGAACTATATAAAAAGGGTCCTTTATTGTTTTAAATATCTGTGTTAGCATTTAAGTTATTCTTTTTATCATGGCTTTTTTGTATGTGCACATATGGGTTATTATGCATACGTGTGCTTGAGTGTTTGTGAGGGTTAGGAAGAGAAGAGGCATTTATCCATTCCTAAATGCACAGACACAAACACAGAAGGAACACACATAGATACATACAAATGCTTGTACACAGATGCATACACAGGCACACATAATGCGAGCATGCTGACTGCAAACACATAATGTGTGCACGAAGATTGCAGACAAAAGGAGACCCATATGTAATTTAACAGATATAAACAGACTACAGATAAACACAAAGACACAAACAGGTACTCGCACACACACACACACACACAAGCATACGCACGACATATGCAACAGCACCACACACACATACACACACATCATATATTTTTTTTTAAACAAATGGCACCTTCTTATGAAACATTAAATGGGTAGAATTGCGTTAAAACTAAAAATATAACAAATACATTTTTAAAAATGGAAAGGGTCAGTTTTACAAGACCACAAGTGATAGAATGGATATTCTGGACATCTTATAAAAGTTATATATAGCACAGCCTACTAGTACTAGCTAAACGGTTGATCAGGAAAAACATTGAATTTGGTTAAATGCAAACAATTATTCACTTGATCATTGTCACAAACATCAAAACAAGTTAATTTAACATATTTATTTTATTGTCGCTAACAGCCTTTAGCAAAATGAAAAACATTCTGACCAATAAAAAGATGTCAATTGAAACGAGAAAAAGAGTGTTGAGGGGACACATAGAGCCCGTGCTTTTGTATGGATGTGAAATTTGGACAATGTGCAGTCAAGCTGAAAAACATCTGATGGCTGCAGAAATGTGGCTTCTGAGGAAAATGTAAAGAATACCATGGACAGATAGAAAAACCAATGACCAAGTACTACAGGAGACAAATGAAAATCCTAAATTGATTAGAGAAATTAGACGTAGATAGTCAAAATTTTTTGGACATGTTATGAGAAGAAATGGATTGGAGAACTTGGTAAGATCGAAGGGAACAGACCAAGGGGAAGACCGAGAAGTAAATACCTGGATGGCTAGGCCACATGGCATGGATGAGACAGGAACACTGAGCTGATTCACGACTCTGGTGATCAGTGAAATGGCAAGTCATGACCGCCCACGCTTTCTGGCATGGCACATGATTGATTGATTGATTGAACAGCAAAACTGCCGGCTCCGTGTGGAAAGGGTTACGAATGCAGTTCATGATCCTGCATACCCATGTTCAAAACACAGCTGCGCGTGATTTGGCAGCAGGCCACGTTGCGTTGACTTTTTTTACAAATAGTCCTGTAAAAGATATGCAACTAACTTAACTTTTAAACAAAACCAATTAATTTAACTTATTTGTTTTATGGTCACTAACAGCAAAACCAATTAATCTAATTTTTATGTCTTTTGCTAACTAGCAGAAAATCCAGTTAGTATTGTTTGTTTGGTTTATGGTCACTGGCAGCAATATAATTAGTCTAATTTATGTTTTATGATCACAAGCTGTAAATCCAATTAATGTAACTTTTGGAGTTTATGGTCACTAATAAATAATATATTGTTTCATTGCATTTGTCAATGTTTATTTTTCAAAACAGGCACACCTCTTAGGTTTATTTGACAATGTGAAAAGTGTGGAATTCCATGAGAAAACCTATGACCTCATTCTGGCTTGCATTTCCCGAGAAGGAGAAAAAATTATGGTACTGTTTCATATCATTTCATCATAGTCCCTGCTAAAGTTTTTATTTCTCTTGTTGGTTATTTGTTACAGAAGCGATGTCACAGCACTCAGTACCATAAGTGCTCCATCTCGCTCAGAATAATATTGAAGTGTGGTTTTATCTGTCCCCATCACACTCTTATTGGATAAACACCTCAAACATGTTCATGCATATCTGGGTTGTATATCTGTGGATTTCTTGTCAACTGAAATAGTAAACAGGAACCTTTAATGTATAAATGATACTTTTGATTGTGTGTAATGTCTCTTGCCAGTCTCCTTAGCAATGGTGTTGTGAACGTAATTCGTAATGCCGCTTACTCACATTTGAAACACAGTGGTGACCGATTTGGCAGCAGACTGTGTCATGCTGGTTTTAACGTGTTGGTATGGGAGCCAGTCATTCAGAAAGCAATGGCAAACTACATAAAAACTTACCAAGACATCAACAGTGGTGGTAAAATGCTGGTGATAACTGCAACGTTCTGTAATGGATATGCAACTTTAAAACAAAAATATCTCTTTGAGTAATAACTTAACTCAGTCTGTGCAAAGCAACTTATGATGCATTTGTTGTATGTTTCCTGCATGACTCTTTTCTTTACACCTCAGCTGGAAATATGGTTTCTGAGGAAATTGTGAAGGATACCATGGTTGGACAGAAAAATGAATGAGAAAGATCTTCAAGAAACCAATGACAATCATAAATTAGAGACATTAGATGTAGACAGTCACAATTTTTTGGGCATATTATAAGGAGAAACAAAACTTGAAAACTTGGTGATAACTTGTAAATTTGATGGGAAAAGAGTAAAGGAAAAGCAAAGCAATAAATACCTTGATGGCTTGGCCACATGGCATTATCAGGTCAAGACCACAGAGCAAATTCAAGACTAACGCTGGAGAGATGGGGTACCATGACAGCCCGCACTTATCAGCATGATGAAACTGGCAGTAGTTAATTAACCCCCCAAAAAAGTCTGGTTTTAAAAGTTGAGAGGCTCGGCTTCATTGCCTCGGGTTTTATCCCATATGGCTCGGTCTCTTTTGGCAGGATGGCCCGCCAAAATCGTCGCACAAAACACGAACTCTGTAGCTCCGATGACGACCCCTAGGAGTCTCCGAGAAAAATGCACTCATGAACCGAAAAACATAGCCCGGAATCGAACCCACACCTTCCGAGCATGAGGCAGATGGCTTGACCACTTTGCCACGGAAACTCCCCATTAATTAACCAACAATGCCTTAGATATTGTCACTTCTTGCAGCCCCAAGGTGTAACTTTATCACACACTATGCCATGTGTTATTTTAACTCCTCTTTCATGCATTTATTATTTGAAAGTAACAACATATGACAGAAAGAGTTTGCTTTGATATACAAATATGTGTTACCCTCTAATTTTATGAATAAAGTTGTTAATGGTAAAGCTAATTCTACAGCAGATATTGACATGTTAAACCTTCACATCTACTAGCGCATGGCATTATGAGGTAGGGTATCAGGTAATGTCCTGGAATGTAAAAGCAGCTGGTATGATTTTGACCACATCAACCACTATGATCAGGCAATAATTGCAAACTAGAAGCAGAACTACAAGGCCATATAGTCTAAACAAAATGTGCAAGGAATATAACATGAAAATTATCACCAATAAAACAGAGATATTGACTTTAACCAAAGAAGAATAAACTATGATTCATTTAAAAGACCACCCCCTGAAACAAGTAAAGAACTTCAAGTAAATAGGAAGTATAATATCATCACATGGCAAATCAGAAGATGAGAATAGATGTAATAAGCTAACCCACTCATTGAACAAATGGCACCAGTACTAAAGAACAAACATGTCACTAGTCAGTAGATACCCAAAAAAACCACTGTATAATCTTCCTACCAACTCTTTGCTCCCAATGCCAGACCTGGACAATGACTGAAAAATAGAAAAGCATAATTGCAACAATGGAAATGAGATTCCTGAGAAGAATACTCAACGTATCAAGGAGAGAGAAGATCAGAAATGTAATCAGGTCTCATGTGCGGGGTAATAGCAGTGCTAGATTTCATAGAAAACAACACGTGAAATCGGTCAGCCACACAACTCGGCTACCATCTGACAGTATACCACAACAAGCAATGTAATCAGAATAAGAGGCCGAACATGTAAACGATGGTCTGAGGGAATAACAGAGTCCTTGGGAGTCTCTATATATGAATCCCACAAATGGGCACTCTCCCGCTGTTTATGCTTTACCTCAACACCGCAAAGTACAAAAGGAACAAGATGAGATAAGTCTCAAGGCAGTGTTTGTAGTACTTCTTTGCCATGATATTCTTTGTTTTCGTCTGTTTACCCACATTTTGACTTACGAAACCTTGTAGCCAGATAAAAATATCCATGCCTTGATTTGGGCTTCAACCCATGACCTCTGGACTGGCATGCTACTGCACTTACCAGTATGCTACTGCTGATTATAGTAAGTAGTAAAGGAGCCTTTTACATGCATTAGGCTGCATTGGGTATATAGTGCTAGATCCATATTTGTATAGACCAATCAGCTTATGATGGGTGATGTGGACTGACTATATTCTTCCTCTTCTTCAGCATTCCGAGCCATTGAGGTTCTTTGCTGCAGATACAAGCCGCCTCCATTCATCTCTCTGGTTGACCTTCTCTTGCCAGTCGCTGATTCCAAGTCCTTGTAGGTCTGTATGTATGTCTTCTTCATCTACCCTGGGGGCCTACGGTCATTTATTTCCTGAGTGTAAGCGAGTTGTGTTTCCCTATTATCTTCTATTCTTTCTATATGCCCCAACCATTGCAGTCTATTAGCCTTCATGATACCAATGACTATATTACCACACTTAAATTAACAATTTGGCATTATCGCAGGTTGGACTTACATCCAGTGCTTATAGACAAAGGCATCAAAAGATGCAATCAAAATAAAAAAGGGTCCTTTACAATGTCTTTACTTACCATAAACCCAGTGCACCTCATGATGTGTAAGGGGGCCCTTTGCTTGACTGTTTTATTGTCAAGAGTTAACTAGTTTTCATTGGTTTACTACTGACCAGCTAAACAAAGCTGTTCGTTGTGACGGTAATGTGGAGCAGTGGCTTGACGTCCTTATGACCGAACAGCAATCTTCTCTGCATATAATCATCAGGGAAGCTTCCAGGGCCTATTCAGCACCAGAGTTTGAGCTATACACCTACCTAAACTCATTTCCAGCTCAGGTGAGTACCACTGTTGGCTGTTTTATCAAGCATATTTGTGAATCGCATACACCGAGCTAAATCACTCACTGAGTGAAGTCATAGGCAATTTGTTAATATACAGGAAGGTCCGATTAACCTTGGGGTTACTTTCTTCGAAAGCGCTACTTTAAGTGAAACGACGTATAGCGAAACACTATTTCTCATAGAATTAAATGAAATACAGTGTATTATGTAATATTTATTTTGATGGTTGTTGATTTTTATTGGCTAAATAGAGGTGGGTTGGTGGGTAGAATTATTGGGACATAGAGGCATTAAAACCATGACTCACTCCAAAACTATCATCAGCTGCTCTCACCCACTTTCTTAGCTAGATCTTCATAGAGAGACTGCTTTCTCTTAGATAGCCATCTTGCTCACAGGCGTATTCCATTGGTTCTGGTCTTCAATCCAGACGGCCAGTAGTGCTTCCATGTTCTCCATAAGAGGACTTCTGGTACGAGTGATCTTGGAAGCACTCAAAGAGGTTATGTTTTTAGCAACCTCTTTGATTTTGCCAGCACCTGCATGAATTGTCCTTACCGTGGTTGGAGGTAAACCATGATATCAACAGCTCGATCGCCAGTCTCAAAATGACGTAACACATCTAACTTCACCTCAAGAGCAACACTTTTCCTGGTTCTCTTACAACCAGACACACTATCAGAACTTTCTGTTCGCTTTGAACTCATAATTATGCGTGATTACACAATAAAATCCTGGAAAAATGCACTGCATGAAATGTAAAATGGTGACGTTAACACAGCATAGCAACACAGGTGACGACATTATAGCGGAACATAGCGTCGTAAAAGTGAAGTTATGTCCCATTGTGACAACGACATTATAGCGAAACAACGTAAACCAAAGTGAAGTAAAGCGGGGCCTTCCTGTATAACTAAGTCTATAGCATTTACAACCTTTGCCCATATGTTACTGGGTCCCATAAGGTAAGCAAAGAACAGTACACACTAACTTACCATGCATGTCTTAAGAGGCAACTAAGTATTGGTTGGCATGGAACTGGCTTCCTCATCCTGTATAAAACTTTAGCTGCAAAAACTAACCAATCTTGAAAAATTCTACAAAGAGCTTGGCATGAGTTGGTTGATGGACTATACTGCATTGGGAGATGACAGACAAAAGAAGATATACAACCTCAGTGGTTTGAAGTAAATGGAGTTCACAGTTACTTGTCTTACATCAGCTAATAATTTTAGAAGACTTTTGAGACACAACCTCCCGCTGCATTTGATGACTTTATACATGTATCAGCCTCTTGCCAGCAGTTTTAATTTCTACCGAGAATTTTTCCTGTCCATTTCTGAGTATCATTTGTCCAGTGCATTGTTGAGTTCCCCATGTTTAAGTAAGCATTTTATACTAGTTTATGACATTATTTGGTGAGGTGACATACTTGTTACATTTTCTTACCATAAAAATCTTTAGTACTCATTTTATCATATTGATCCTAGAGACATATGCAATAGAAACACATTCTCTTGATGTTTTTTTTATTTGGTGTGCTCTTGAACTTGACCATAGTCCATACATGTGCTAACTACTACTAATAGTAATTGTTCTTACTGGTGAGTGCACTAGACTTTTTTGTGGGTTAGCTTTTCCTATTACCAGTCTCCCCCACTGTCAGTCAAACACACTCTGACTTCTGAGTTACTTGTAATTAATGTCCCTAAGTCAAGGATGAGAAGTCAACATTTCAGTCCAACTCAGCAGGGTGAAATGAATCCAGTACACCACAGTCACCAGAAACAGTTTAAACGTGGGGGTGTTAAACTTCCTAGCCACTACAACTTTAGAGGATACTTGTAATTAATGTCCCCAAGTCAAGGATGAGAAGTCAACATTTCAGTCTGACCGTTGTAAATTGAATTCAATACACTGCAGTCACCAGAGAAAGTTTAAGCTCAATGGTGTTAAACTTCTCGGCCACTTCAACTTCCAAATCCCTGATGAAGTGAGTGTATACCCATACTGCTGCACTTGGTAAAGCTTGGGCACTAATACTGTGCCTCCAAGGTTCAGACCTATCTTTTCTTCTTCTGATGCCCTTTATCTACCAGTGGAGCATAGGCTCTCAACCAACTCAGTGCCAAGTCCCTTTTAGACTTGTTCATGATTGGTTGGATTTTGCCACTAAGTTTTCTGCAGGCTGGGATAGCCAAGCCCACGTCAAGCCCTCCTTAGTTGCCTTCTTATGACATAGCATGGTAAGTTATAGGTGAACTGTTCAGTATTTCCCTTATGTGCCCTGGAAACATACAGGGAATATGCCCATACATTATTTGTTTCATATTTACTAAAACTAAAGACAGTATGTAGCATTATTACAGGTGGCCATATTGCATATATGTAAAAGTTAAAAACCTTGCTTCCTTGCCTTCAGCATATAGATCTACAACCATATTTTTATACATATCCTAGTCATTGGGTGTTGTGATCAGGCCCATAGTTTTAGATAAATCCATACACTGTGGGTTTTATGTTCGGGCCTAAATTTTTAGACAAATCCAGTGGGTATTGTGATCAATACCTTGTTGGCTACATTGAATATCTTAGAAAATTTTCATCGTTACCATCAATTGCCACCTTCGCATTGATTGTCAGTTGTAAGGAATCTCCAACACCATCTGTCCTGCCTGTTCCTGGTGCGTTCATACAGGCTTCTTCAAGTCCATCTCTTGATGATGTACACCCACTTGAAACATTTACTTTCTCTTGCATGCTTCCTCCAGCACATCCTTTAACAAAGATCTGTGTCTCTTTATGTCGCTGAAGTACCAACATTTTCTTACATTGATCTCATTCAATAATTTTTTTTCACCTTTAGTTCCCTCAGTGTTTGTAATACTTTTTGATTTCTTATCCTGCTGTGATATTCCTTGTTTTGTTATCTTGCTATAATACTTATTTGTTTTCTTATTCTGGTGTGATATTTTTTGTTTTCTAATCCTGCTGTGATATTCTTTGTTTTCGTCTGTTTACCCACGTTGTGATATAACAAATGTTATGAAACCATGTCGCCAGATAAAAATATCCACGTCTGGAATGGAGTTTCAACCCATTACCACTGGACTGGCATGCTAGTGCACTAGCCAATGTGCTGCTGCGACTACTGCTGACTATATTAAGTAGTGAGTGGCTTCCGGTTCCAAACATGGCAGATAGGCATTTGAACTTGTATGGCCTCTGGAGTGTTTACTCTTGTGGCTACGGTTTGCATTCATATTTTCCTCATGTTGGACTGGTATTGCATGGTTCCGTCGCCCTGCTACTGAGTGAGTGCATGAGCGCGACAGCTGTGAGCTGTGAATTTTGTGTGGAATGCTTTTACATCTGTCTGCAGTTGTAATACAGTTCTGAGAACAATAATTGAACGTTCTATAGAAGTAAACAAAGATCTATATCTTTGCTTTATTGACTACACAAAGGCTTTCGATAAAGTGAGACATGTCGATATGATAAGGATGCTTGAAGATCTACAAATTGATGGAAAAGACCTTAGACTTGTAAAAAACATATATTGGAAACAACAAACTACCATCAGAATTGAGAACGATGTAAGCCAATATCAGCCTATTAATTGAGGTGTGAGACAGGGATGTGTAATATCTCCAGATCTTTTTTTCCCTATACAGTGAGAATATTTTCAGAAATATAGAAGATATGGAAGGAATCAACATTGGGGGACGATACATCAATAACATTAGATATGCAGACGATACAGTCTTGGTCACAGACAATGAACAGGACCTGCAAAATTTAATAGATATGGTTGTTGCACACAGTGAACAACTAGGGTTAGAACTGAATAGTAAGAAGACACAGATTATGGTCATCACTGGGAAGAAGGAAATACCTCAATGTGATTTACGAGTAAATGGGCATATTCATAAGCAAGTGAATCGATACAGTTATCTAGGAACAGTCATAACATCTGATGGGAGATTCCTCAAAGAGATTAGAACAAGAATTGTCATTGCGAAGGTAGCCTTTTGCAAGATGGAAAACATACTGACCAATAAAAAGATATCAATTGAAATGAGAAAAAGTGTTGAAGTGCTACATAGAACCTATACTTTTGTATGGATGTGAAGCGTGGACAATGAGCATCCAAGCTGAAAACCATCTAATGGCTGTGGAAATGTGGTTTCTGAGGAAAATGCAAAGAATACCTTGGACAGACAGAAAAACCAATGAACAAGTCCTTCAAGAAACAAATAAAGATCGTAAACTGATTAGAGTCATTAGACGTAGACAGTCACAATTTTTTGGACATGTTATGAGAAGAAATGACTTGGAGAACTTGGTGACAACTGGCAAGATCGAAGGGAAGAGACCAAGGGGAAGACTGAGAAGTAAATACCTGGATGGCTTGGCAGCATTGCATGGTCGAGACAGGAACACAGAGCTGATCCACGACTCTGGTGATCGAGTGAGATGGCAGAACATGACCACCCACGCTTATCGGCATGGCACATAATGGATGGATGGCAGTTGTTTGTAGCGTGAACTGTATGTTCGGAATGATGGCGGCAGGCTATTGCTGAATTGACTGGTTTGCCTTTGCCTTTTCGGTTCACGAGTGCATTTTTCAGGAGACTCCTGGGAACCATCGATGGAGCTACAGAGTTCGTGCTTTGTGCGGCGCTTTCGGCGGGTTGCCCTGCAGAAAGAGACCGAGCCTTATGGGATAAACCAGGATCAATGAAGTCTTTCTGGTGACTGCCGATTCCATCAACGATGAACTGTATTTTTTGTAGAGGACTTTTGTATTGGCATTCTGGCTGCGGCATTATGCATAGTGTATCTCTTGTCTTTTCCACTTTTCACATTGGGCAATGAGGAGCATTTTATGTGATATTCACTGGCACAGGAACGGAGCATAATGGGGACGACCCGTTGCCATGAAGTTGGAACCGTGACTAATTAAATAACTAACTTGTAGTGAGTAAGCAAAGGACCCTTTTACATGTGTACAGGGGAATTGGGCATGTGGTGCTAGATCCATATCTGTATAGACCAATCAGCAGTCAGCGGGTGATGTGGGCTGACTATATTACTACATTTAAATGAACAATTTGGCATTATTGCAGGTTGGACTCCTGGGCATCCAGTTCTTATGGACAAAGGCATCAGAAGATGCACTCAAAATGGCCAGGTTTGATAAGAAGTTTATGATCAACGCCAACAACTACTTCCTGCAGTTACTAAACATGCTGATTGCCAAGACTACAGAGAATCTGACCTCGATGGAAAGGGTCAAATATGAGACTCTGATTACAATACATGTGCACCAGCGGGATATCTTTGATGATTTGGTTTGTATGATTTAGTTTGTTTTAGTTGATCATTTTCCAGTTGTAGAAATATAGTAAATGACATATTTAGTGAGTTGCTTATGTATTACATAACATCTTGCCAAGTAGGCTTAGTCTGGCTGTCTGTACTTAGAATCTTTAAACACATTTTCTTCCTAGTAAAATGTTACTTTACTTCTGTCTTCATCGTGGAAGTTTTTAAAAAATAGTAATATATATTTTTGTCTGAAAGAGATAAGATTATAACAATAGGTAAAAAAAGAAGTTAAAGCAACACCAATTGCGTGAATATTGCAACTTTCTGGTACTAAATGCATTTTTGTTTAAGTGTATTATTTTGTGTTAGAGGCTATACTGTGTGCATGTTGCAAAGGTTATAAAATATCTTTAGTTGGATATTATAAGCAGTAAGTTGTACAGGCAGCTGCCCTGGCAAAAAGTCACATCAGGAAAATCCATAGCATTAGAAGATTAGTTGGTTAGTTTGTCAACAGATCGTCTTCACTGCATATTAGTGATAAAATCTCCACTGTGAAGCAATCATGGCAGTGGGTTTCTGATCATCAGAAGTGACATTGCAAGTTCATGCTCTTGGTTGAGAGACTGTTAGTCGTTCTGCAGTTACAGCTCTAACCATACTAGTTTTAAGACATGTCCCAATTCAGGTTTCAACAACTCCACAGCCAGCACGAGGCCTTTTCGGCTGCCTCACACAGTTGTTTTTGTGCTCGAGTTCTTGCTTGTCCTTTAATGCCCATTTGCTTTAGCACATCATACACAGAGTGGGAGACTAGACCTCTTGCGCCTACCTCTATGGCGAATAGTCTGAAGTGTACCCTTTCAGCCTAAGACTTGCGACCATGTCATCGTACTTCACTATCTTGTACATGTGCTGCTCCTCAATATTTTATTGTATTGGACGGTCAGCTCAATCAGCGTTAGCTGCTTGGCTGACGAAGAGTGAAGTATGATGTCAGGTTGCAAGCCAAACTTTCAGATCACCTTAGGATATTTCCAACTGCCCTTTAGATCCACAGTCACTTCCCAGTCACTCGCACCATCGAAAACGGTCAGAAGCATTGTCTGTGCGTTGCTGCCTGGCTCGGACGAAGTAAATTCCCAGCGGCCTCTGCCTGGCCTCTTTGTTCGCCTTATTCTGGCTACAAAATAAAGTTTTGTTGTTGTACATCCACTATGGCCGCCAACTCAGTAAGGACTTTGTTGTGGCGCCACATGAATCGGCCTTGAGTTAGGCCAACTTTACATGCGGACAATATATGCTGCACTGTCTGGATCTTTTTACAGAGGGGACAGGACGGGTTGGTGGCTTTACCCCACTTGACCAAGTTGGCAGCTGATGGCAAGACATTGTAGAGGGATCGGACAAAGAACTATTAGTCCATAAGTGCTCAGATCCCTTCCTCAGTATCTCCCTCATCATGCAGCAAGTGATGGCACCAGTTCTGTGCTGGTTAACCATTCTTCTTTGGCCCCCCGCACAATGCTCTGTCTAGCTTTACCCTGTTTGACTTGATGTTCTTGCAGTCTTGTCAAAGTTACAGATCACCTCCATCATTAGAAGCAATAGAAGAGAGCATATAAATCTAATCCTTCAAGATTCATGTGCAAAAGTCAGATATTTTAGGCTGATTTGAAACCTGAAGCGTTAGGATAGAAAAAGTAAACACAATCCTTAAAGACCTCTATGCTAAAGTCAGATCTTGTGACTAATTGACAACCTAAAGTATTAGAAGACAAGAAAACTTTAAAAATGTATATGGTGGAGCATTAGCTTTTGGCTGATAAACACAAATATTGCAGGTTTCCTAAACATTGAAACAACACAACACATATTTTTCAAGACAAACAAGAAAAAAGCAGGTGAAGAAAAACACGTTTTGAAGGGCCCTCACGGTGATATTTCCATAAAGCTTGTATTTCTTGATGACATGATCATCCTTACAGCTTCACTTTTTGTTTGCCACTTCTTTCTAGTGGAAGCTCAAATTGGTTTGTTTCTTCTTTCCCATGGGCAGACCAAGCGCAACGTCAACTCCCTAGCCAGCTTTGACTGGCTGAAGCAGGCTCGATTCTACTACGATGAGGAGACGGACATTGCTCATGTTGACATCACAGATGTTGTGTTTATCTATCAGAATGAATACCTCGGCTGCACCGACAGGCTTGTTATTACCCCACTCACTGACAGGTTAGATTTGACAAGTTTAAGTAGTAACATTTCATTCTTGTAAGCTTTAGAAGTAACATTTCATTCTTGTAAGCTTTAGCAGTAACATTTCATTCTTGTAAGCTTTAGCAGTAACATTTCATTCTTGTAAGCTTTAGCAGTAACATTTCATTCTTGTAAGCTTTAGCAGTAACATATCATTCTTGTAAGCTTTAGCAGTAACATTTCATTCCTGTAAGCTTTAGGAGTAACATTACTCATTTCGTTCTTGTAAGCTTTAGCAGTAACATTTCGTTCTTGTAAGCTTTAGCAGTAACATTTCATTCGTGTAAGCATTAGCAGTAACATTTCATTCTTGTAAGCTTTAGCAGTAATATTTTGTTCTTGTAAGCTTTAGCAGTAACATTTCATTCTTGTAAGCTTTACGAGTAACATTTCATTCTTGTAAGCTTTAGCAATAACATTTCATTCTTGTAAGCTTTAGTAGTAACATTTCATTCTTGTAAGCTTTAGCAGTAATATTTCATTCGTGTAAGCATTAGCAGTAACATTTCATTCTTGTAAGCTTTAGCAGTAATATTTCGTTCTTGTAAGCTTTAGCAGTAACATTTCGTTCTTGTAAGCTTTAGCAGTAACATTTCATTCATGTAAGCATTAGCAGTAACATTTCATTCTTGTAAGCTTTAGCAGTAATATTTTGTTCTTGTAAGCTTTAGCAGTAACATTTCATTCTTGTAAGCTTTAGCAGTAACATTTCATTCTTGTAAGCTTTAGGAGTAACATTTCATTCTTGTAAGCCTTAGCAATAACATTTCATTCTTGTAAACTTTAGCAGTAACATTCCGTTCTTGTAAGCTTTAGCAGTAACATTTCGTTCTTGTAAATTAAAATATACAAATCTGACAACAGAATAATAAAGTGGTCATATTGGTGTATGGTTAGTAAATTAGCCAAAATACATATTTGGCTATGGTTTGGTCCCCAGCATTGGCTAGATTACATTTTTTTCTGACTTGTGCAGCAGTATGGTCAATCTTGTCCCATTACATGGATACCATAGATTTCTTGGGGATAGTAAAGATGGGCAGCATATTACCCATTGTATGTTATGTCATCATCCAGTCGTCTCCGTGGTGAAGGGGTTACCGATGCAGATCGTAATCTCGCAAAACCGCTTTCAAAACACAGCTGTGGGCGATTTCGTAGCAGACCGCCTTGCATTGGTTTTTTTTTTTTTTACTAAATTGTATAGATGCCGGTTGTTTAGAAATCAGAGGCAAACTACTGAACGTAAACTTACCCAGAAATCACGAACAGCAAAAAATTATGGTGTTGACTGCGATGTCCTGTAAAGGATATGCAACTAACTTTTTTTTTAAAGTCGTCCAATGATTTGTCCTGCATGGAACATTTCCCCCGTAACAAATGTCTATCTGTCATAAGCCAGATGTTCAACTTCTCTTTTATCATCATGGTCCTGCCTCTATTGCATTATGTTCAAATTATCTATCTGATCTAGAACCCATATACTTTTTTCTCTATTTTTTATTGTTGCTTCTCTGGCCTTATGTTTTCCCACATTATTTTAATTGTTCATACTCCACCTCTTCTGTTTGATATGACCTTTTATTTTTTCCTTTTGCGTTTGCTCGCTTTAAACTCAAGCGTCGTCACCCCAACTCATTTGCTGAGACATTATATATGTGTATACCAAAACACTTCACACTTTCATGGCAGTATCTGGCAAGGGATTACCTGGCTTGCTTGAGCTTTTAGGTACTTTTATTTGTCTGGTGCAAATATGAGATTAGATTATGATAGATTTTGTAAACTGACCATTTTAATACTTAAGCGTTAGATTTCAAAGTGATGTTACATCAATGTCATGTCATGTATTCAATCTGAAGACTGATGAAGTTTCTAAACATGCCATTCCACTGTGTCTGATTTTACTCCCAGCTATTAACCCACACTTGGGAAGATAATGTGGTGGTTTCCCATTACCTTCCATATGCACACAAGTAGTTTATGTGACCCCCGCCTATGCCAGCAATTTCCACCTGTGAGGATAAGTGAGTGTCCAGGTCTGCTCCAGGTACAGAGTTGTTCACATGTTCTGGTGGATAATCAATCACTTGAAAGGAAAAAGGATAAATTTCATTGCACCAAGTTTTATCCCATTTTGCTCAGTTTCCCTTCACAGAACAACTAACCACTTGCCTAAAACATTGCACAGTGCAAGAAATCCATAACTCCAATGACTGAAAATGCTCTCATTAGTCAAAATCAAGCCCAGAACCTTCTGAACGCAAGGTAGATGGCCTGACTTTGCCAGGGAGACCCCCAACCCTGCATAGTCTGGTAAAATCAAAGAAAGCAATTGGGGCTCACATTTATAATTTGAAGTTCAGTGAAGATGGATTATGAGTCCCTCCAGTCTATGAGAAGGAAAGATAGTGAGGGAAGACCGTGGCCATTCACCTCATAATGCAGTGACCGAGTATTGGTCACATCCTGTAACATTACTCCCTAGTGGCAACATGTGGGATTTCTTCTTTTGTTTTTCAATTCCCAATCAAGCATAGGCTGTCAAAAAACTCATGCCCATTGTAGACTTGTTCATGATTGGTTGGTTTACAGATGAAGTTTTTTATAGAACAAGGTAGCCAGTCTTATGCCAACCCTCAGTAGTCTCCTGTCACAACATGCACAGTCGGTGCCAGTTTTGCTATTCTTGATTTCCTTTATGTGCTGCTATAACACACAGCCCATCTGGAATGTAGTTTTACCTTCAAACTAGGATAGACAGCTGGGTTGCTCTCAGGTGTAGTGTTTTGTGGTTTTCATCTGCAGATGTTACATCACCTTAGCTCAAGCTTTATGGATGTCCATGGGCGGGGCACCTGCAGGACCAGCAGGCACTGGAAAAACAGAGACCACAAAGGACATGGGCCGATGTCTGGGGAAATATGTGGTGGTCTTTAACTGCTCAGATCAGATGGACTTTAGAGGGCTGGGCCGCATATATAAAGGTTTGAATCTGTACAAGGGCTGTGATATAAGAGATTTGTCATCATTGTTATTCTCATCATCATCGTCACAGTCATCTTCATCATTGTCAGTCTAGAATGTATGTCAGTGTGTCACATGTAATTATTATATATCAGAATGGATATCAGTGCTAATCATCTGTGAAAGAGGCTGTGAAAATGGGTTAAAAGTTTACATGTGTGTTGTTTACCTGTTCAGGTAAACGAGTCTCATTTGGAGCTGCACGATTATTTTGTTAAGGTTTGAACATGTAGCCAAGTCTGATTATACTTGTGCAAAGATTGACTGATAAGATCATAAGGATGAATGAATGCAAGTCAATGTAATGAGTTCACAAGAAGCTTCAAGACTCTTGTTCCTTATATACATGGTGTTAAGACGTGTTTGTTTATTACTCCAAAGTGTATAGTGTATTTTGAGTTTGCCTGTATAATTGATAGATTAATTCTAAGTTTTGCCAGTGAACATACTAGATTGACACTAGCTTGATTCTAAGTTTTGACAGTGAACATACTAGATTGACACTAGCTTGATTCTAAGTTTTGACAGTGAACATACTTCATTGACACTAGATTGATTCTAAGTTTTGACAGTGAACATACTAGATTGACACTAGCTTGATTCTAAGTTTTGACAGTGAACATACTAGATTGACACTAGATTGATTCTAAGTTTTGACAGTGAACATACTTCATTGACACTAGATTGATTCTAAGTTGGCTAGTGGTTGATTCTAAGTTAGCTAGTGGACATACTAGATTGACACTAGATTGATTCTAAGTTTTGCCAGTGAACATACTAGATTGACACTAGCTTGATTCTAAGTTTTGACAGTGAACATACTTCATTGACACTAGATTGATTCTAAGTTTTGACAGTGAACATACTAGATTGACACTAGATTGATTCTAAGTTTTGACAGTGAACATACTAGATTGACAGTGAACATACTAGATTGACACTAGATTGACACTAGATTGATTCTAAGTTTTGACAGTGAACATACTAGATTGACACTAGATTGATTCTAAGTTTTGACAGCGAACATACTTCATTGACACTAGATTGATTCTAAGTTTTGACAGTGAACATACTAGATTGACACTAGATTGATTCTAAGTTTTGACAGTGAACATACTAGATTGACACTAGATTGACACTAGATTGATTCTAAGTTTTGACAGTGAACATACTAGATTGACACTAGATTGATTCTAAGTTTTGACAGTGAACATACTAGATTGACACTAGCTTGATTCTAAGTTTTGACAGTGAACATACTAGATTGACACTAGATTGATTCTAAGTTTTGACAGTGAACATACTTCATTGACACTAGATTGATTCTAAGTTTTGACAGTGAACATACTAGATTGACACTAGCTTGATTCTAAGTTTTGACAGTGAACATACTAGATTGATTCTAAGTTTTGACAGTGAACATACTTCATTGACACTAGATTGATTCTAAGTTTTGACAGTGAACATACTAGATTAACACTAGCTTGATTCTAAGTTTTGACAGTGAACATACTAGATTGACACTAGCTTGATTCTAAGTTTTGACAGTGAACATACTTCATTGACACTAGATTGATTCTAAGTTTTGACAGTGAACATACTAGATTGACACTAGCTTGATTCTAAGTTTTGACAGTGAACATACTAGATTGACACTAGCTTGATTCTAAGTTTTGCCAGTCAACATACTAGATTGACATGAGATTGATTCTAAGTTTGCCATTTAACATACTAGATTGACACTAGATTGCTAGTATTGCAAATCTTACCAGCATCATTATTAATTTGCTCATAATGTATCAGTATTATGTTTTGACAGTATTATGAAGAGTACAGATGCTGTTTATGACAAGAGTATATGGCAAAGCAGAATAGTTATGTATACTAGATCTGTGTCTGTTACTGTCATACCAGGGTAGGACGACCTGTCTGGAACTTAAGTTATATTTTTCGGTGTCCGTTGCGAACTGCTGCGCCACACTTGTCTGTTGTGATAACTTGTCAACCAATACAGTCACTTATCTTCCAATAAAGTCATAATACAGTAGGTCAACTCATATCATGTATATATATTCTATTCTCAAGGTTTTGATTATTGCTGTTATTATGAATATTGAATATGATCTCCTGAAATTACCAGAACATCAGGACAATCTTCTTCTTCCTCTTCTTCCTTTCACTATCTTTTTCTGTGTCAGGGTTGGAAGAGCTTTCTAGACAGAGCCTTTGTATGGGTTGCATACACAAGCAGGTGGTCATGGCTTCCGCTGATCCACTAATCCATTGCTTCCAGGGTCTACCTTTTAATCTATTTTCACTGCATTTAAATATCACTTTTGTTTAAGGGTACCATTGTTTCACGATCATCATTGTTTTTATGTGAGACTGTATCAACTTCAAACTTAATCAATAACACGAGATCATCATCATGATGTCTGAGTCAAGGCATCTGAAATAATCCTCCAGTATATTTTCCATACACCTTTGTTCTCCACAATGCATAATCTACTCCAAACACATAAAGCTTGCAGTATTGTTATATTAAGATATAATTCTAAACACATGACTGTTATGCCATATTTGATAAATGAAAAAGAGCATTCTTGACATTAGAATTATCTGGCATATTGTTGACACAACAATTTTAAGTTTTTGAAATTAGCTAATCTGTTATGGTTGTGTTTTGTTTTGTACTTCATGCCAAGCAATTTACTGTTTTTCAGTCAGTTACTCTCTACATTTTTGGCTGTTGGCATTGTTGAAAGTAGAATGGGTTACAAGGCCAAATGATTAAGAAAATCTACAATTCTATAGGAGTAAACAAAGATCTACACCTTTGCTTTATTGATTACACAGAGGCTTTCGATAAAGTGAGACATGTCGACATGATAAGGATGCTTGAAGATCTACAAATTGATGGAAAAGACATTAGACTTGTAAAAAACATATATTGGAAACAACAAGCTGCCATAAGAATTGATAAAGAAGTAGGTCAATATCAGCCTGTTAAGAGAGGTTAAGACAGGGATGTGTAATGTCTCCAGATCTTTTTTCCCTGAACAGTGAAAATATTTTCAGAAATATAGAAAATATGGAAGTAATCAACACTGGGGGACAATGCATCAATAACATTAGATATGCAGACGATACAGTCTTGATTGCAGACAATGAACAGGACCTGCAACATTTAGTAGATGTCGTTTGTTGCATGCAGTGAACAACTAGGGTTAGAATTGAATTGTAAGAAGACACAGATTTTGGTCGTCACTGGGAAGAAGGAAATACCATAATGTAATAATTATATACACATAAATGGGCATATTCTTAAACAAGTGAATTGGTAAAGTTATCTAGGAACAGTCATAACATCTGATGGGAGATGCCGTAAAGAAATTAGAACAAGAATTTCCATTGCGAAGGTAGCCTTTTGCAAGATAAAAAACATACTGACCAATAAAAAGATACCAATGGAAACGAGAAAAAATTAGGGGGCCAAAAACCTAATTTTTTTTTTAAAGTCGTCCAATGATTTGTCCTGCATGGAACATTTCCCCCGTAACAAATGTCTATCTGTCATAAGCCAGATGTTCAACTTCTCTTTTATCATCATGGTCCTGCCTCTATTGCATTATGTTCAAATTATCTATCTGATCTAGAACCCATATACTTTTTTCTCTATTTTTTATTGTTGCTTCTCTGGCCTTATGTTTTCCCACATTATTTTAATTGTTCATACTCCACCTCTTCTGTTTGATATGCCCTTTTTTTTTTTTCCTTTTGCGTTTGCTCGCTTTAAACTCAAGCGTCGTCACCCCAACTCATTTGCTGAGACATTATATATGTGTATACCAAACACTTCCCCTTTCATGGCAGTATCTGGCAAGGGATTACCTGGCTTGCTTGAGCTTTTAGGTACTTTTATTTGTCTGGTGCAAATATGAGATTAGATTATGATAGATTTTGTAAACTGACCATTTTAATACTTAAGCGTTAGATTTCAAAGTGATGTTACATCAATGTCATGTCATGTATTCAATCTGAAGACTGATGAAGTTTCTAAACATGCCATTCCACTGTGTCTGATTTTACTCCCAGCTATTAACCCACACTTGGGAAGATAATGTGGTGGTTTCCCATTACCTTCCATATCACACAAGTAGTTTATGTGACCCCCGCCTATGCCAGCAATTTCCACCTGTGAGGATAAGTGATTTCCAGGTCTGCTCCAGGTACAGAGTTGTTCACATGTTCTGGTGGATAATCAATCACTTGAAAGGAAAAAGGATAAATTTCATTGCACCAAGTTTTATCCCATTTTGCTCAGTTTCCCTTCACAGAACAACTAACCACTTGCCTAAAACATTGCACAGTGCAAGAAATCCAAAACTCCAATGACTGAAAATGCTCTCATTAGTCAAAATCAAGCCCAGAACCTTCTGAACGCAAGGTAGATGGCCTGACTTTGCCAGGGAGACCCCCAACCCTGCATAGTCTGGTAAAATCAAAGAAAGCAATTGGGGCTCACATTTATAATTTGAAGTTCAGTGAAGATGGATTATGAGTCCCTCCAGTCTATGAGAAGGAAAGATAGTGAGGGAAGACCGTGGCCTTTCACCTCATAATGCAGTGACCGAGTATTGGTCACATCCTGTAACATTACTCCCTAGTGGCGACATGTGGGATTTCTTCTTTTGTTTTTCAATTCCCAATCAAGCATAGGCTGTCAAAAAACTCATGCCCATTGTAGACTTGTTCATGATTGGTTGGTTTACAGATGAAGTTTTTTATAGAACAAGGTAGCCAGTCTTATGCCAACCCTCAGTAGTCTCCTGTCACAACATGCACAGTCGGTGCCAGTTTTGCTATTCTTGATTTCCTTTATGTGCTGCTATAACATACAGCCCATCTGGAATGTAGTTTTACCTTCAAACTAGGATAGACAGCTGGGTTGCTCTCAGGTGTAGTGTTTTGTGGTTTTCATCTGCAGATGTTACATCACCTTAGCTCAAGCTTTATGGATGTCCAGGGGCGGGGCACCTGCAGGACCAGCAGGCACTGGAAAAACAGAGCCCACAAAGGACATGGGCCGATGTCTGGGGAAATATGTGGTGGTCTTTAACTGCTCAGATCAGATGGACTTTAGAGGGCTGGGCCGCATATATAAAGGTTTGAATCTGTACAAGGGCTGTGATATAAGAGATTTGTCATCATTGTTATTCTCATCATCATCGTCACAGTCATCTTCATCATTGTCAGTCTAGAATGTATGTCAGTGTGTCACATGTAATTATTATATATCAGAATGGATATCAGTGCTAATCATCTGTGAAAGAGGCTGTGAAAATGGGTTAAAAGTTTACATGTGTGTTGTTTACCTGTTCAGGTAAACGAGTCTCATTTGGAGCTGCACGATTATTTTGTTAAGGTTTGAACATGTAGCCAAGTCTGATTATACTTGTGCATAGATTGACTGATAAGATCATAAGGATGAATGAATGCAAGTCAATGTAATGAGTTCACAAGAAGCTTCAAGACTCTTGTTCCTTATATACATGGTGTTAAGACGTTTTTGTTTATTACTCCAAAGTGTATAGTGTATTTTGAGTTTGCCTGTATAATTGATAGATTAATTCTAAGTTTTGCCAGTGAACATACTAGATTGACACTAGCTTGATTCTAAGTTTTGGACAGTGAACATACTAGATTGACACTAGCTTGATTCTAAGGTTTTGACAGTGAACATACTTCATTGACACTAGATTGATTCTAAGTTTTGACAGTGAACATACTAGATTGACACTAGCTTGATTCTAAGTTTTGACAGTGAACATACTAGATTGACACTAGATTGATTCTAAGATTTGACAGTGAACATACTTCATTGACACTAGATTGATTCTAAGTTGGCTAGTGGTTGATTCTAAGTTAGCTAGTGGACATACTAGATTGACACTAGATTGATTCTAAGTTTTGCCAGTGAACATACTAGATTGACACTAGCTTGATTCTAAGTTTTGACAGTGAACATACTTCATTGACACTAGATTGATTCTAAGTTTTGACAGTGAACATACTAGATTGACACTAGATTGATTCTAAGTTTTTGACAGTGAACATACTAGATTGACAGTGAACATACTAGATTGACACTAGATTGACACTAGATTGATTCTAAGTTTTGACAGTGAACATACTAGATTGACACTAGATTGATTCTAGTTTTGACAGCGAACATACTTCATTGACACTAGATTGATTCTAAGTTTTGACAGTGAACATACTAGATTGACACTAGATTGATTCTAAGTTTTGACAGTGAACATACTAGATTGACACTAGATTGACACTAGATTGATTCTAAGTTTTGACAGTGAACATACTAGATTGACACTAGATTGATTCTAAGTTTTGACAGTGAACATACTAGATTGACACTAGCTTGATTCTAAGTTTTGACAGTGAACATACTAGATTGACACTAGATTGATTCTAAGTTTTGACAGTGAACATACTTCATTGACACTAGATTGATTCTAAGTTTTGACAGTGAACATACTAGATTGACACTAGCTTGATTCTAAGTTTTGACAGGTGAACATACTAGATTGATTCTAAGTTTTGACAGTGAACATACTTCATTGACACTAGATTGATTCTAAGTTTTGACAGTGAACATACTAGATTAACACTAGCTTGATTCTAAGTTTTGACAGTGAACATACTAGATTGACACTAGCTTGATTCTAAGTTTTGACAGTGAACATACTTCATTGACACTAGATTGATTCTAAGTTTTGACAGTGAACATACTAGATTGACACTAGATTGATTCTAAGTTTTGACAGTGAACATACTAGATTGATTCTAAGTTTTGCCAGTCAACATACTAGATTGACATGAGATTGATTCTAAGTTTGCCATTGAACATACTAGATTGACACTAGATTGCCAGTATTGCTTCTATCTTGCCAGCATCATTATTAATTTGCTCATAATGTGTCAGTATTATGTTTCGACAGTATTATGAAGAGTACAGATGCTGTTTATGACAAGAGTATATGGCAAAGCAGAATAGTTATGTATACTAGATCTGTGTCTGTTACTGTCATACCAGGGTAGGACGACCTGTCTGGAACTTAAGTTATATTTTTCTGTGTCCGTTGTGAACTGCTGCGCCACACTTGTCTGTTGTCAACCAATACAGTCACTTATCTTCCAATAAAGTCATAATACAGTAGGTCAACTCATATCATGTATATATATTCTATTCTCAAGGTTTTGATTATTGCTGTTATTATGAATATTGAATATGATCTCCTGAAATTACCAGAACATCAGGACAATCTTCTTCTTCCTCTTCTTCCTTTCACTATCTTTTTCTGTGTCAGGGTTGGAAGAGCTTTCTAGACAGAGCCTTTGTATGGGTTGCATACACAAGCAGGTGGTCATGGCTTCCGCTGATCCACTAATCCATTGCTTCCAGGGTCTACCTTTTAATCTATTTTCACTGCATTTAAATATCACTTTTGTTTAAGGGTACCATTGTTTCACGATCATCATTGTTTTTATGTGAGACTGTATCAAACTTCAAACTTAATCAATAACACGAGATCATCATCATGATGTCTGAGTCAAGGCATCTGAAATAATCCTCCAGTATATTTTCCATACACCTTTGTTCTCCACAATGCATAATCTACTCCAAACACATAAAGCTTGCAGTATTGTTATATTAAGATATAATTCTAAACACATGACTGTTATGCCATATTTGATAAATGAAAAAGAGCATTCTTGACATTAGAATTATCTGGCATATTGTTGACACAAAAATTTTAAGTTTTTGAAATTAGCTAATCTGTTATGGTTGTGTTTTGTTTTGTACTTCATGCCAAGCAATTTACTGTTTTTCAGTCAGTTACTCTCTACATTTTTGGCTGTTGGCATTGTTGAAAGTAGAATGGGTTACAAGGCCAAATGATTAAGAAAATCTACAATTCTATAGGAGTAAACAAAGATCTACACCTTTGCTTTATTGATTACACAGAGGCTTTCGATAAAGTGAGACATGTCGACATGATAAGGATGCTTGAAGATCTACAAATTGATGGAAAAGACATTAGACTTGTAAAAAACATATATTGGAAACAACAAGCTGCCATAAGAATTGATAAAGAAGTAGGTCAATATCAGCCTGTTAAGAGAGGTTAAGACAGGGATGTGTAATGTCTCCAGATCTTTTTTCCCTGAACAGTGAAAATATTTTCAGAAATATAGAAAATATGGAAGTAATCAACACTGGGGGACAATGCATCAATAACATTAGATATGCAGACGATACAGTCTTGATTGCAGACAATGAACAGGACCTGCAACATTTAGTAGATGTCGTTTGTTGCATGCAGTGAACAACTAGGGTTAGAATTGAATTGTAAGAAGACACAGATTATGGTCGTCACTGGGAAGAAGGAAATACCATAAGGTAATAATTATATACACATAAATGGGCATATTCTTAAACAAGTGAAGTGGTAAAGTTATCTAGGAACAGTCATAACATCTGATGGGAGATGCCGTAAAGAAATTAGAACAAGAATTTCCATTGCGAAGGTAGCCTTTTGCAAGATAAAAAACATACTGACCAATAAAAAGATACCAATGGAAACGAGAAAAAGAGTGTTCAAGTGCTACATAGAACCTATACTTTCGTATGGATGTGAAGCATGGACACAAGCCAAAGAACATCTGATGGCTGTGGAAATGTGGTTTCTGAGGAGAATGCAAAGAATACCATGGACAAACAGAAAAACCAATGAACAAGTACTTCAAGAAACAAATGACGATCATAAAATGATTAGCGATATTAGACGGACAGTCAAACTTTTTTGGACATGTTATGAGAAGAAATTATTTGGAAAACTTGGTGACAACCGGCAAGATCGAAGGGAAGAGACCAAGGGGAAGACAGAGAAGTAAATACCTGGATGGCTTGGCCATGTGGCATGGTCAAGACAGATATTCGGAGCT
>JACEFZ010014665.1:0-58020 GCA_014155875.1 Cepaea nemoralis | reverse complement strand
CAAATTTAATCCATACCGACTATATGCCACCATAATTCATTTACTGGTATAATTGTTCAGTATAATTGTTCATTATAATTGTTCACTATATATGTGTGTGTGCGTGTGGGAGCGAGAGAGAGAGAGAGAGAGAGAGAGAGAGAGAGAGAGAGAGAGAGAGAGAGAGAGAGAGAGAGAGAGAGAGAGAGAGTGGGTGTCAGAGAGAGGGAGAGAGTGAATGCGTGTGTGCATGCGTGTGTGTGGAGAGAGTGATTGAGCGAGAAATTGTGGGGGAATGTGTCAGTGCATGCATTCGTACGTGTATGTGTGAGAGTGAGTGAGGGAGTGTGTGCGTGCGTGCATGCGTTCATGTGTACGTGTATGTGTGAGAGAGTGTGATTGAGAGAGTGAGTGTGTGTGTGTGTATGATTGTGTGTTAGAGAAAGAGACAGTGGGAGAGTTGATGTGTTAGTGTGTGTGTGTGTGTGAGCGCGCGCGCATGCGTGTGAGTGTGTGTATATGAAAGAATACAGAGAGAGAGAGAGAGAGAGAGAGAGAGAGAGAGAGAGAGAGAGAGAGAGAGAGAGAGAGAGAGAGAGAGAGAGAGAGAGCTGAGCAGATGCATGTCATGTAACACGCATGTTATGTAACACGCGAATCCATATGTTTGTGTATTCTCATCTGTCATATTATCAGTTAAATACCATTTGATTTTATCATGCATAATATAAACTCATGTTCATTACTGTTGTTTGAGTGAGAGAGTCAGTGAGTGTGAATGAGAGACAGAACGAGTGAGCGTGAGAGTGAAAGAATGAGCGGGAGAGTGAATGTGGGTGTGTGTGTGTGTGTGAGAGAGAGAGAGAGAGAGAGAGAGAGAGAGAGAGAGAGAGAGAGAGAGAGAGAGAGAGAGAGAGCATCACTATTTTTACGTCACATACATTTTATGTACACATTTTTCTCCATGTTTAACATTTTTATGAGACTGCTCGTGACAAGTGTCAGTGTATGTGTGTGAGTAAAGTGTGGGAGTTTTTTCATACTAGTTTCAATACTAACGTGAGACATTTTGTATGTGTCTAGATGTGAGGAAGTGTGACTTTATGTGGAGGATGTGTGTGAGTGTGGGGATAAGTGTGGGTGGGGGTGTGTGGGTGGGGGTATGCGTTTGGATGGTTGGGGTGTGTGGGTTTTGGTGGGTAGTGATATGTGTGGGTGTTGGTGGGATGTGTGGATGGATGTGTGGGGGTGAAAGTAGAGGTGTTGGAATGGGTATGGGGGATGTGTGTATGGGTGAAGGATATGTGTATGGGACGGATGCGGGGGATGTGTGTTTATGTGGGTGGAGATGTGTGGATGGTTTGAGGAAGTATGTGTGGGAGGCGGGGTTGTGTGGATAGGGGATTGTGTTGGGTGGATTGGGGATGCAAGGGCGGGTGGGGAGAAGTGTATGGTGTGTGGGTTTGAGATATGTGTGCGGTGTGTTTGCGGGGGATGTGTAAATGATGTGTGGGTGTAGGGTATGTTTGTGATGGTATGGGTGGAGGATAGTGTGTGGTGTGGGGGATGTGTGTGATGGGTGCGGGGAATGTGCGTATGGGGGGTATATGTGTGGGTGAGTAGGGGATTGTGGTGGTTGAGGGAAGTATGCGGGGGTGTGTGTGTGTGGATGGGGAATGTGTGGGTGGGGGTGTGTGAGTGGCTTAGGGATGTGTAGGTGGGTAAGGGAGTTGTATGTGTCGGGGTGGGATGTGTGAGTGGGTGGAGGATGTGTGTGGGTAGGGGTATTGTGATCGAGAGATGTTTGGTTGGGGGTGGGTGGGGGTGTGTGAGTGCGTAGTGGAGGATGTATGCGTGAGTGAGTGTTTGGTGGACGGGTAGGGAATGCTTGTGTGGGTGGGGAGAGGTGTGTGCTGTGTTGGTTGGGGATATTGTGTGGTATCTGGGTGGGGGATATGTGTGTGGTGTGTAAGTGGGGATGTGTTAGTGAGGGATATATGTGTGTGTGGTGCGTGGGTTGGGAATAGTGCGTGGTAGGGGGTGTATGTGATGTGCGGGTGGGGGATTGCGTGGTGTGGGTTTAGGTTAAGGCATGTGTGGGTGGGTGGAAGTTGTATGTGTGGGTGGTGGGTGTGTGTGTGTGGATTGGGGATGTATGGGTGGTTAGGGAGGTGGGTGGGTGGGGGGGGGGTAGGGACATGTCAGTTGTGGGGATGTGTATGTATGGTTTGGGAATGTGTGAGTGAATGTGCGATGTGTGGGTTGGTGGGGGATTGTGTGCATGGATGGGGAATATGTTGTCAATGGAGATGTGGCTAAGGGATGGGTGGTTTGAGGTGTGGGTGGGGAGAGGATGTGTGGGTTAAGATGTGGATGGGCGTGGGATGTGTGGGTTGGTGGGGGAATGTTTGTGGGTGGCAAGTGTGTTTTGGTTGGGGGATCAGGTGAGGGCAGTGTGTGTGGGTGGGGGATGTGCGGGAGGGGGATGGGTCGGTTGGTGGAGTATGTATGTGTCCCTTGGTGTGCGTGTGGGTAGGTGGGGGTGTTTATGTGTCCCTTGGTGCGCGTGTGTGTGGGTAGGTGGGGTTGTGTGGGTGGGTTATGTATGGATAGGTGGGAGATGGGCTTCATAACATTGTAATTAGCCTTGTTTATGTTTACAACATTCATTTTACAATGTTTATTTTTCTTCCTATGTAAATGTATAATGCTCTTGATGAACGAAAGACGAGTGATTGAAAGGGCCGAATGTAAGACGGGCCTGCGCGCCCAATTTGTGACCCTAATAAAGTTGATATGATTTTTGATTTTGAGTTTTTTGGGTGGCCTTCTCTAAATACTTTTAGGGGTTTGTTGTCTGATAGTACCGTAAATTTTTGTCCTAACTAGTATTTTGAAAACTTGTTGATGCTCTCTACTAACGCTAAGGCTTCTATTTCTGTTATGGAATAGTTCCTTTGTGCGTCTGTCAGTTTTCTGCTGTAGTATAGTACAGGGTGCAGTCGTCCTTTATGGTTATGTAGCAGTATTGCTGAAATTGCGTATATGCTTGCATCTGTTTGTAGTATAAATTGTTTTGTAATGTCTGGTAATTTGAGAATCGGTTGTTTACTAAAGAGTGTCTTGATCTGTTCTAAGCTCTTGTCGTGTTTGTCGTTCCAAGTAACCATGTTGGGTTGGTCTTTTTTTAGCAGTTCTGAAAATGTGATCTTCATGTCTGCAAAATTTGGGATGAATTTTTGGTAGTAATTAATAAGTCCTAGTATATTCATTACCTCCTTTTTTGTAGTAGGAGCCTTAATTTGCACGATCTTTGTGATTAGATTGGGGTCTGTTTTTTGGAATCCATTACCAATTCTATGGCCTAGAAATTGGATTTCTTATAGGCTATTTCGAGTTTGGAAGGTTTTGCTGTTAATCCATGGTCTTGTATTCTCTGGAATACCTGTTCTAGGACTTCAATGTGTTCTTGGATGCCTACCGTATGGATACAAATATCGTCCATGTAGGTTGCTACATTTTTAATGACTGGTAACAGCTTCGCATCATTATCATGAATGTGCTCGGTGCGATCTGTAATCCGAAAGGCATGTAGGCCTATTCATAAAGGCCTAAGGGTGTGGCGAATGCAGTTATATGTATCGATTTCCTTTCCATTGGGATTTGCCAATACCCTTTAGTTAAATCTATTTTGGAAAACAATACTGATTCCGCCATGCCGTCAATGAGGTCGTCAATGTTCGGCATGGGTTCTGCGTCTAAAAGAGTGAGTGCATTGATCTTTCTATAGTCAACGCAGATTCACAATGTATTGTCTTTTTTCTTGACTATCACTACTGGTGAGCAATAATTGGAGGTAGATTTGTGTATTATCCGACACTGAGCCAGATCAGATATTTCAGTTATAACCTTCTGATGGTAATGTTGGGTAGGGTTTTACGTTTACTGGTTTATTTGAAGGTAAGGTTATCTTGTGCGTTACCAGATCAGTTCTGCCAGGTTTGTCTGAGAAGATGTTTTTGAATTTCTTCAGTGATTGTTTTAATAGTTGTTTGTCTTGGTCTGGTAGGTGTGGATTTATTTGTATTGACTCCCAGTTATCTGTGCTGTTAACTGTTGGTGTTGGGATTTATTCTGTAAGTGCGTCTTCTTGTTGCTCGTTTATGAGCCAACACACGGCAGCTGCTCTAGTTGGTATTTGGTTTTCTGTCTCTGACTCGACTGGTTGTCTTTCTATGAAAGGTTTCAACATGTTTATGTGAAATTTTTGTTTCCTATTTCCTATCAATATTTGATAGTCGACATCAGTTATTCTTTTTAGTACTTGGAATGGGCCTTGCCATGACACAATGAGTGAGTCTTTGGGATCTGGGAGCAATAGTAAGACTTTCTCTTCTTCTTTCAAGACTATTGTCTTGGCGTTCCTGTTATTATATTGCCTGTATTTTAATCCTGCATTGTGTAATGCTACTTTTGCACTTTAACAGGCAGTTATCAACTTCTACCTGAGGTTTGTCACCATCTCGTACGTCTCCCGTTTCGGGTGTTCGTGTACTTGGCCGGTGAGTAACTCGTTCCATATTAACAATGGGCCTCATGGGTTTGCCCCGTACACGAGTTCGAACGGGGAGAAGCCAGTACTTGCTTGTGGTACCTTTCGGTATGCAAACAAGACTGCAGGTAACATTATATCCCAATCTTTTGGGCGATCTGCCGTTATTTTGGCTAACATTCATTGAGTACTCCATTGAAGTTTTCGTTAACCCCGTTGGTCATGGGGTGGTATGGTGTACTGAATGCTTGTTTTATCCCTAGCATTTGTAGTGCACTTTGTGCTGCTTCTGAGATGAACTGGGTACCCCTGTCTGATAGGATGCATGACGGGAGTCCTATCCTACTGAAAATAAGAATCAATGAGTCTACTATTGATTTGGATGTTATTCTTTTTAGTGGGATTGCTTCAGGCCATCACGTGCACAAGTCCATCATTGTTATGATGTACTTGTTCCCTCGGTCCGTTGTTGTGTTGAGGGGCCCTACAATGTCGACGGCTATCTTTTCGAACGGTCTTGAAGCCAGATCCATTTCTTGAACCATTGCTTTTGGGTGTCGACCCTTTTGGGTCGTCCGTTGGCATATTTCACAGGAACGAACATGGTTCTTTACGTCTTTGGAATAGCCTGGCCAGTAGAACTGAGTTAATAATCTCTGTTTTGTTCTGGCCATCCCCATATGTCCTGCAAATGGGGAGTCGTGCGCCAATTTCAGCGCATTGCTGCGATGTTGTAGCGGCAGCACTGTTTATGAAAGGGACACTGGGACTTTTGTGTATTCTCTGGTGAGGATATTATTTTCTAGTTTAAATTTCCATCTGCTCTGTTTTGATTGTTTGGATGGTTTGTTGACTTGTTGGAAGCATGTTTGTAATGACTTGTCATTTTTCTGTAATGTACTCAAGTTGTTGGTTTGTACGTTTGTAATAGGTTTGTCGGTTGGTGTCGCTTGTCGAGTGAGTTCGTTGTCTTCCTTTTCTTCTTGGGATCTTTGTGCTCTGGTCACGGCATTTGCTACTGTATCTTTTACGTGTGGTATGTTGCCTATGATTAGTCCAGCGCACGGGTCCGGTAGTACCGCTGCTTTTAATCTGCCTGTATAATATCGGCTATTGATTGTGATCCATGCTATGTCATAAGTTTCGATGTTTCCCCCAAACGTTCGACACTTAATTTTTTCTCCTGTGTAGTCTTTGGTTTTAACTAGAGGTCGTTTCACTCCGACTAGAGATGCTCCGGAATCTCGTAGGAATGTAGTTATTATCCCGTTGACAACTGCCTTTTGGAATTTCAGACCCCCGTTTGGGATCTTTGCCGTATTCACGTTTTGTATTGTTATCTTTCTGCTGTTTTTATGATTCTTATTCTTTGGTCTTTTTATGTTTTCCTTATTTAGTATGTTTGTTGTGGTTATTTGTTTCAGTCTACAATTTTTTGCGTCGTGACCAAAGCTACAACAAAGATGACATTTTGTTGGTTTGATGTTATTGTCTTGTATGATCGGTACTTTTCTCTTCTTGTTAGTATTGGTTATGTCTCTTTCGCCTGGTAGTTTTCCAATACTTTGTTTATTTTCTGATTCCTTAGGATTTTTTGCTTTTTCTTTTATCTGGTTTCGAGCTTTTACGAGTTTGTTTTGTACCAGTGTCAATAGTTTAATTCCACTGGAACAGAATTTCCCTATGTAGTCTTGTATTGACGGCATGTTTTTTGAATCTGTTCAACTAATCTACTTAGTAGCCCAAGGTATCAATAGTATATAGCATATGCTATTTTTGGTTATGTGGTGACTGATGGTGTGTTTATTTAGAGTTTATCGTGGTGTCACAAGGTTTTAAATATTACACCAGAAAAGATAGGTGATGTATACTATGAGTGGTATCTATATGAGGTATACTATCTTAATTTATCAGCACTGGAACACTCAGAACATATTTGTGATGCCCGTGGGTCTTGTTTTTGATCACTGAGAATTCTTATTGAGATCTTGAATTAATTCATAAATTATCTCAGTACTCTTGCTTGATGTAAGCTCAACACTTATAATGAAAAAAATGACAAAAACTTGTGGAGAAAATAACCAAATATCTACTCTAAACAGCCGCAAAAATGATGCAAACACAGTCAGACAATTTCACTCGCCTGATGCCTTGTTGCTGCTGCTGTGCTGCGGTTCCTCACTGGTCCGGCATCTTCCTTCCAGTAGTCGAGGTCTTGAGTTTTGATAGTTGACGTAGGCTCAAACTTCAGATAGATCTGTCAAGAAATTCTGGCATTCTCTGTAATTTGAGTGGAAAAAACTTTAATATCATGTAGATTCATTGTGGTGATGTCGTGTTATTGTTCTGGACTGCATCGATATGTTGACTTCGGTTGTTTAAGTTGTTCCATGTTAGTTGGAGACCAAAGTAGAAATTTAGAAAAATGTCTTAGAAAAATTGTGATTCTTGAATCCCGATGAAAATAACTTGGTATACTACTGCTAGATGGTTTCTATCCTTCTTCCGCATGTAGTTGTGATCATTCTTCGTCGTCTTGAAGTATTTGATTGAAATTTTGATTGTCCCACAAAGTCGACTCAATTATCGCACTCCTTACTACTTATATAACTGTAGTTACGAGATTTCAGTCAAAATTCAGCCATCATTGTTGTTTTGATATATTGTCTTGTATGATGCGTTTTAACTGTTGACAGTAATCGTCTGTTAGAACTTTGAACAAATGATCATGTGCCATCTTTGTATTTGTGTGTTCACTTTCTTGACTCTTTTTTTTCCCAATTGTTGAATGTCTTCAAGGTAATTAATGAGTCTTTCTTTCTAGACTTGTTGACACTTAGTTCTTAGCACTCGTGAATGTCTTTAAGAGTTTATTTGGAGTTCACAACTCAACTGTTTTACTCAGCCAGGGTCAATATTTGTCAAAATTGGTATTTCATTTGTTGTGTTCAGCGTTGTGGCTTAAATGTTCATCTTATACAATAATATTTACACCATGCTTTAATAGCTGAACTTGATTGTTGACGACTTCATTCCAAAATTGCAAATGGTGTCAAGGTGACCTTCCTTGTTCTTTGTTTGAATGTTCCGAATTTTCTTGAAGGTAACTCTTATTTTGGTACTCCTGCTTTATTATATTCGAGCCTCCTACTTGCCATGTAGCTGATTACCAGCTCGTCTATTCAGCCACAAGGACAGATGTAAGCAGGAACATGTAACAAAGGAGAATATCAAACAAACCAATGTCCTTGCCATTGTCGTCAGTGTTTATTCTTGAAAGTCATCGCCGCCGTTTATACAATCAATTACCAATAGGTGCGGGCTGACATGCGATGATTCTAAACAAGTTTACATAATGTTCAACGCTGCAAACTATCTCCTACACAATAGATAGTTATCGCTAATCACCAACTTACGGCCTGGCGTGACCTTGACATCGGCGTGTGCTGAGCACCACTGCCATTCACTCGGCGTACAGATTATCGAGCGTGACAGGCTTTATAATCAGCCGCTCAACTTGGGCGACGCACTCTTGCCTCAGGTTGAAGTATCTTTACAACCCTGGAGTAATGTCGACTTCATGTCGCTTGACTTCTGCACTCGCTTTCACAACCGTCTGTACGAAGACCCTAACAAGTCTGATTCTGTCTCGCCGCGTCTGTTCCGTGTACCACACAACTAATGTCACGCTGATACGCAACTCCTTGGAGTCACTTCTCTTTGTCCCTCATCATCATCTGTTGCTCAACCGACTTCTCTCAACTTAATCGTGTGTTCTTTGTTCATAGTGATCATGTGAACCTGATCCTCACTATGCCGATTCTTCTTCTCTTGTAAACATGTTCTTACTCTACCCGTTTACCGCTGTCTACCTCATATCGGTCCATGGCATGACTATCAAAGCGACGTCCTTCTTGATGACTGCGTAATGAATGGCCTCTTCGTGTCAGGTCCGGAAGAACACTCAAACGGAACCTGCCGAAGATCTCCGAGCATTACCTCACGAAAGTGAAGGCAACTCATCATTCCCCGAGTTTTAGTCGCGTGTGCGATTTACAACAGAAAAGATCTACGCAGTCGTGTGGTCTGGACCCGTGAAGTTCACGACAATCCCGATACATAACATCTCAAGGACCCAGAAGACGGTCCTAACACTTTTATTCGGAAATCTCCCTCTCACCCGCCTTAAAATGTGGCCTAGCCACCGAGACGGGGTGGGACAGAGTGGGTACTATGTTGTCCCGTCTGTGACCCACGTGCGTTTCGCGACAAGTGTATGTGTGTGTGTGTGTGTGTGTGTGTGTGTGTAAAGTGTGGGAGTTGTTCATATTAGTTTCAGTGATTACGTGAGACATCGTGTATGTGTCTAGATGTGAGGATGTGTGTGGGTGTGTGTGTGTGTGTGCGTGTGGGTAGGTGTTGTGTGGGGGAGATGAGCCTGATGGGTGTGTGCGGGTTGATGAGTGTGAGGATGTAGGGACGTGTGTGTTGGTTGGGTGACATGTGTGTGGGTGGGGGATGTGTGTATGAGTGGGGGATGTATTGTTGGGTGGGGATATGTGTAAGTGGGGGATGTGTGTGGGGGATGTGTGTGTAGATGTGTGGGTGGCTGTCCGGGGCTGTGTGTAGGAGGTCTGAGCCATGTGTGTGTGGGTGGGAGATGTGTGAGGTGGATGGGGGATGTGTAGGTGGAAAGATGTGTGGGGTGGATGGCGGATGTGCAGGTGGGGAGATGCTTGTATGGGTGGGGTGTCGGTGGGGGATGTGTGAGTGGGTGAGGGACATGTATGTGGGTGGGTGAAAGATGTGAGGTTGAGGGAAGTGTGGTTAGGGGAACGAACGAACGAACGAAAGAATGAACGGACTTTATTTTCAAAGGGTAACAAATTGGGCACGCAGGCGGTCTTACATTCGGCCCTTTGAATCACTCATCTTTCGTTCATCAATAGTGCATATTACATTCAAATAGGGAAAAAAACCTTGTCAAATGAATGTTATGAGACACATCCACCACTCACCGAGACATCCCCATCCACCCAGACATCCCCCACACAACCACACAAAAACGTCAGGCACACATACATGCTCCACCCATCCACCCATCCCCACACCTATACATCTCCCCACCCACAACCACATCTCCCACCCACCACAAATCTCACACACCCACATTCCCCACCCACCCACACACCTCAGACACACAAACATGCCCTCACCCACACATCCCCCATATACGCACATATTCTCCACCAAACCACACAAAAACCTCAGGCACACATACATTCCCCCACCCATCCACCCATCCCTACACCTATACATCTCCCCACCCACATCCACATCTACCACACATCACACATCCCCCACACCCACATCCCCCACCCACCCACACACCTCAGGCACACAAATATGCCCTCACCTACACATCCCCCACCCACACACATATCCTCCACCCATCCCATAACCCACCAACAATCACCCGCTCACACACCATCCTCCACCCATACAACCCAAACAACCCAGCCAAAAACACATCCCACAACCACACATCCCCCCACCAACACACACACATCTCCCCACCAAGTAACAAATCCCACACCTACCCACATACAAATCCCACACCACCCACACAATCTCCCCCACCCACACATCCCTAACCCACCCACACACCCCCACCGTCTCCCAACCTACATACACTAACCCACCCAAACATCCTCCACCCCCATACATTCTCCACCCACCCACACATTCTCCACCGACCCATCCCTCAATCACACATTCTTTAACCACACATCTCTTAACCAAAACCCCAACCCATACACACATCACATCTCACACACACACACATCTCCGCACCAATACAATATCCATCACACACATCCCCACCCACCAACACATCTCCCATCCACACACACATATCCCAACACCCACACACACACACACCCCATCCACACACACATGCTCTACCCATACACACATCCCCCACCCTTACACTCACCCCCTCACACATCCTGCACTCACGTACTTATCCCTCAAAGGTGATTGGGGTGTGTGGGTGAGTGGGTGGAGGATATGTGGGTGAGTGAGTGTGTGGGTTGGGTGATGGGCGGGAGATGTGTGTGTGTGGGTGGAGAGATGTGTGTTAGTGGGGAGTTTTGTGTGGATGTATGTTTGGGTGAGAGGGAGTGTTTGTAGTGGTGTGGGGTTATGTGTGGGTGGGGATGTATGTATGTGGGTGGGGATTCTGGGTCCTGGGGGATGTATGTGGGGGTGGTGGGAAGTGTGTAGGTGGGTTTGGAAATGTGTGCATGGGTGGGGTGTGAAGGTGGTGTATATGTGTGGGGGATGTATGTGGGGATGTATGTGGGGGATGTGTGTGTGGGGATGTGTGTGTGGGTGGGGAGATGTGTGTGTGGGTGGGGAGATGTGTGTGTCGGTATGTGTGTGGTGGGTGGGTGATATGTGGGTGGGTTTGGATGTTAGTGTGTGTATGTGTGTTCGCATGTGTATATGTGTGTGTATGAAAGAAGAGAGAGAAAGAGAGATTTGAGCGCACTCATGTCATGTAACACACTATTCCCTATTGTTGTGTATTCTCATCTTTCATATTATCATTTTAAATACCACTTGATGTTATCAAGTTAGTGAGTGTGAAATAGAGAGAGAGAGAGAGAGAGAGAGAGAGAGAGAGAGAGAGAGAGAGAGAGAGAGAGAGAGAGAGAGAGCAAGTGAGTGTGAGAGTGACTGTGTGTGTATGTGTGTGTGTTTGTGTCTGTCTGTCTCTGTGTGTGGGAGTATCACTATTGTTTACGTTTCACATCAGCGTATGTGTGTGTGGTGTGTGTGTGTGTGTGTGTGTAAAGTGTGTGGGTTTGTTCGTATTAGTTTCAGTGACTATGTGAGGGGACATGTATTTGTATAAATGTAGGGATGTGTGTGTGGGGGATTTGTGTGTGTGGAGTATGTGAGGGGTTGTGTGCGTGGGTTGGGTGTATGTATGTGTAGGTGGGAGATATTTGTATGGGTGGGAGATGTGTGTGTGTGTGTGTGTGTGTGTGTGTATGTGTGTGTGTGTGTGGCGGTTCTGGGTGGGGAATGTGTGTGTGGGTGGAGGATGTGTGGGTGGGTGGGAAAGGTATGGGTGGGTGGGAGATGTGTGGGTGGGTGGGGAGATGTGTGTCTGTAGGGGATGGTGGGTGGGTGTGTGTGTGGGTGTGTGGGAGTGTGTGTGGGGGATGGGTGTTGGGATGTGTGTGTGAGTGGGGTATGTATGTGTTTATGGGTGGGGATGTATGGGTGGGTGTAGGATGTATGTGTGGTTGGTGGAGTGTGTATGGTAGAGATGTTGTGGGGGTGTGTGTGTGCAAGTGCATCTGGGTGGGGAGATGTGTGTCTGTGTGGGTTGGGATGTGTGTGTATGGTCGGGGCATGTGTGGTTGGGTAAGGATGTGTGGGTGGGTGCGGGATGTGTGTGTGTGTGTGTGGGTTGGGATGTGTGTGTATGGTGGGGGAATGTGCGATTGGGTAAGGATGTGTGGGTCGGTGTGGAATGTGTGGGTTCTTGGGGATGTGAGTGTGGGTGGGGGATGTAAGTGTGAGTTATGTGTAGTTGGGGAATGGGTGATTGGGGGTGTGTGGTGGATGGGTGGAGTATGTGTGGGTGGGTGAGTGTGTGTTGGTTGGTGAGTGAGTGTGTGTGTGTGGGTGGGGAGATGCGTGTGTGGGTTGGGATGTGTGTGTATGGTGGGGGAATGCGTGATTGGGTAAGGATGTGTTTGTGGATGGGGATTTATGGGTGGGTGAAGGATGTATGTTTGGTTTGTGGGGTGTGTGTGGCAGAGATGTTGTGGGGGTGTGAGTGTGCAAGTGCGTCTGGGTGGGGAGATGTGTGTGTGTGTGTGTGTGGGTTGGGATGTGTGTGTATGGTGGGGGAATGTGTGATTGGGTAAGGATGTGAGGATTGGTGCGGGATATGTGGTTTGTTGGGGATGTGAGTGTGGGTGGGGGATGTGTAGTTGAGGTATGTGTGGTTAGGGAATGGGTGATTGGGAGATAGGTGATTGGGGGTGTGTGGTGGATGGGTGTAGCATGTGTGGGTGGGTCAGTGTGTGTAGGTGGGTGAGTGAATGTTGTGTTGGTGGGGAGATGTGTGTGGGTGGAGGTTGTGTGTGTGTTGATGGAGCATGTGTGTGTGAGTGGGTGGGTGGAGATTGTGTGGGTTGGGGATATGTGTGTTGGTGGGTGCGGGATGTATGTGTGTGGTGGCAGGTTGTGTGGGTTGGTAGGGAATGTGTGTGAGGAATGTGTATTTGGCTGGGTGGTTGAGGGGTGTGTGTTTGGGTGGGTTGGTGAGTGTGTGTGGTTTGGGTGATGGGTGGGGTGTGTGTGTGGGGGGGGGGGTTTGTGTGGTGGGTGGAGGATGTGATGGTTGGTTGGGGGGGGGGGGTCACATGTGTACCAAAAATGGCAAGTCAAATGTGCCTATCTTCCATTGTTTCTATAAGTTCTTCTTCTTTACTATTAAAACAGCAGTCGTTCATTGTGCCTATTTGTTTTTAATCTCTGGTCTATCTCGTAGTCCATTAACATTGCCGGGTCTAAATCCATTTGGGTAAGTCCGTTTATACTTCTTAGTTTTTCTACGAGCAGTATGAAGATCCCCTGCCGGCTTGCTAGGCCAGTCGCAGGTTTAGGACAACAATCTGACCATAGGGAGTCCATCCCCTATGGCGAGCCATAGTCCCGTTAGCCCATGACCTCGCGGTCATGGTTTCCCGATCTACACCACGCGAACGTGGTGGTTGACTTTTGTAGTCTGAGGGTCGTCGGCAGGCTACTAATTTTCACTTTTAACCCCTCCTGGGAGAAGCTAGCGGATCGTAACCCTGCTGGCTGCAGGGCCAGGCGCAGTCCACGCCTTGTCAACTCGTCCTCTAGAATCGTTGCCGTTTTAAGGTTCGTTAACGCAGCCATATTTTCATATCCTAATATTCTATCTTTCATTTTGCTGCGGTTCTCTTTCTCCTCCTTTATTATTTGCTGCGTTTAGAACTTCTTGTCTTCTTCTTCTTTCGTTCGCTTGAAATATGTCTATAACTGCAATGCTGTCTCTTGTATGAATTGAACTGTCTTTTTCAGTTCACACAGCGGTCCATAGAGTTTATCTTCCACTGTCGTCTCTCTAGGCAAGAAGGTTTGCCTAGATATGTTGTATTTTGGGCAGTCTTGGAGTATGTGCTCTGCTGTCTGCGACGCCAATCCACATGTGCACATGGCTGTTTCACCAATCTTGAATTTTGTATACATGTGGTTGCGTAATCTATTGTGCCCTGTTCTGAGGCGCAGAATAATGACTTGTTCTGGTCTATCCATAACGTGGTAGTCATCTTGAGCAGGTTTTGGTGGCTTTCTGACTGATTTGATCATTCTTTTCTTTTGGTGGTATGTAACGGGCACATCAGGCTGTTCTTCTTTGGCTCCTTCCTTAGCCAATTGATCAGCTCTGTCGTTTCCGGGTACTCCACAGTGGGATGGTATCCACTGTATGGTGACCTTATGCTGACTGCTAAGTTCAGAAAGTAGTGTCCTTAGTACTGGCAATTTCCCAGACAGGAGCGCCTCGAGTACTGATTTTGCATCTGTCAATAGCACCACAGGTTGTGTACCATTGCTGGTATTTAGTAATTTCTCTGTTGCTATCTTGATTGCCTCAATTTCAGCATCGTAGTTATGGCAGTACTTTCCTGTCGGTACTCTAGCTGTGTCCCTAGGTATTATTTGGGTATTCTATGTACACTCCCGCTCCTCCATTTCGAACAGCATTTTGTGCTGACCCATCTGTGTAGACTCGGATCCAGAGGTCCTGTGGGTATTCTTCATCAAGGAAGCTGAGAGTGGCTGTTCTGCGCTGCACACTGTTCTGTTCTTCCTTGTCAAATATTCCTCTCACTTTTGTCTGGATTTGTAATGATAGTCTATGCTCATCTTTCCATGGAGTTCGCTCTGGAATAGTTGTTAGGGGGATACCAACTGTGGGCAGATCGGTGGTTTCTCTGCAGAGTCGTTTGGCCTGGTGGATAAAACTACTTCTTTTCAACCGCCCCATAGCTAGGTTTTCAAATCTGTTCTTCATAGGGTGGCCTGGCAAGCTGAGGAACTTTTCTGCTTGTATTAGCGTTTTCGTATCTCTGCGCTCACTCAGTGCTTGTGTCCTCCCCATCTTCTCCATTTCCACTATAGGGGTTGATCTCATCCCTCCTGTGGTGACTCTAAGTGCTTGATTTTGCACTTTGTCCAGCTCTTGTAGTGTAGTTTTTGATGCCGAACACCATGCAGTTGACCCGTATTCCAGGTGTGGTCGTATGCTCTGTTGATAAACTTTGCTAAGTATTTTCCCACTGGCTCCCCATGTGGTTCCACTTAGCTTTCTCAGGATGGCTATTTTCCCTTCTGGCTTTTGCTACTGCTTTGTTGATGTGCTTTCTCCATGTCAGCCTGCCATCAAATGTTACTCCAAGGTATGTTGGTTCTTTATCTTCTCGTAGGGGTGTTCCATTTATCTGGATGGTCCCTGCCTTTTGTTTTGGAGAGAGGGTAAATAGGGTGGTGCTGCACTTGTCAGTGTTTATGCTGACACACCATCTATTTGCCCATGCAACAAATGTATCTACAGCTCTTTGTAGTAATCTGGTGGCCATTGATGCATGTTCATTTGTGCTCCATAAAACCAGGTCATCGGCGTACAATGCCGCTTTAATTCCATGCGGTAGATTAGCAACGAGATCATTGATTAAGATTAGGAAGAGTGTGGGGGACAATACTCCGCCCTGGGGAACTCCGTGACGCAGTAGTACTTTCTTGCTCTTTAGTCCGTCTATCTGTACTCGGGCTCTTCTGTTGTGCAAGTATGCTTTCACCCATTTGTACATTCTTCCATTGACTTTGCAGTTTCTCAGTTTATTCATCAGACCTTCTTTCCAGACTTTGTCAAAGGTTTTCTTCAAATCTATCCATGCCGCAAGCACCAGCTTCTTCTCTTGGAATGCATCCTCAATTTCTTGAGAGAGGTTGGTTGTCTGATCTTCCGTAGAGTAGCACTGCCTAAAGCCAGCCTGCTGTGGCACAAGGATGTTTTTACTTAGTTAGTTAGTTAGTCGCAGTTCCAACTTCACAGCAACGGGTCGTCCCCATTATGCTCCGTTCCTGTGCCAGTGAATATCACACAAAATGCTCCCCACTGCCCAATGTGAAAAGTGGAAAAGACAGGAGTCTCGACAAACAACAGCCCGCACAGATCTCTGTGCATAATGCCGCCGCCAGAATGTCAACACTATAGTCCCCCACAAAACATCCAGTTCATTTCTGATGGAATCAGCAGTCATTTTCCCATCTGGGTGTTTCCTAGATGTTCACCCACACAGTCCACGAAATACAGTTCATCGTCGACGGTAGTGGCCGTCAACCAGAAGCCCAACAGCCACGCATTTCTGCATAAGGCAAAAACCGGTCAACTCTGGGACATAGCCTTCCGCCATTGCTCCGAACAAGCAGTCACGTTCCAAAAAACATCGGGCAGATTAAAAAGTATTTCACACGAAACTCACAGCTCACAGTGTCGCACCACGCACTCACTCAGTAGCAGGGCGACGGAACCATCAAGCCTCCTTAGTCGCCTCTTACGACATGCGTGGTAGGATGCAGTGTTGCTATTCTTTGCTTCCCTTATGTTTTTACTTTCAATGTACCACTGCAGTCTGTGATTGATGATGCGCTCCAGTGTTTTGCACAGACAGCTGGTGAGGCTAATTGGTCTGTAGCTAGAGGCAATGGAACTATCTTTCCCTGATTTTAGGAGGGGTATCATGATTGCTTCTCTCCAGGCTTGTGGAACACTGCCTAAGGTCCAACTCTTATTGAAGATCTGCAACAGCTTTGCTTTGGCCTCTGTTCCTAGGTTCCTGATCATTTCATTAGAGATACCATCAGCTCCTGGTGATTTTCTCATTTTCAGTTTTGATATGGCTAGCTCCAGTTCGCTGATTGTGATGGGTGCCTCCAGAACCTCATGTACTATTTCCTTCTGTCCTGTATGTTGCCGTTTCTCTTGAATCTCTTGTTGTTTCTCTGGACTGATTTTGATATTGTTATCTTGTGCGAATGAGTCCGCAAAATGGTCAGCTGCTTGCTTTCTTGTTAAGATGTTTCCATCTTTATGTAGTGCAATTTTTGAGTTTCTCCCTGTGCCCTCATCGTTAAGTTGTTTTATTAGCTTCCACAATTTCCTTGTGTCTCTTTCAAAGTTCAGAGACTCTGTTTTTTCCTGCCAGCTTTTCCGTCTAGCCTGCAGCTTGGCCCTTTGAAATTTGGCTTTTGCATGCTGGAATTTATTGTGGTGCTCTTGGCTGGGTGTGGCCTCTGCTTGCTTTCTACATACTCCCACATCATTATGCAACTGTTCCAGTTCACTACTCCAGTAGGGTTTATATTGTTTACGGGCTCCTCTTGGTACTGTTTCTCTCGCGCTGCCTGTAGTATGCATTTCCCAAACTCTTCAACTACTTTATTTATGTCTTTCTCAGTGTTCAGGTTTCTAACCAGTATGCTGGTGCGATTCTTGTACATTGCCCAGTCTGCCTGTTTCCGGATCCGGACAGGGATATGCACTACTGACGAGCTCACACGAGAGTGAAACTCGAGTATAGTGCTTCCATATTGATGTGGATAGGCCTTAGGTTCATGTCAGAATGCAGACAGCGTTGCCAGTAGTGGGTTGTGCTCAATATTTAAGTTTAAAATCCCGAAACAACCATATAGTCAATTTGATTATTGCTCACTGGATTTAGGAGGCCCGGTGTTCCTTGCCAGTGAGAAGTCCTGATCGTTCGGGTCCACATCGATTGGCGGACGTTAGCCGCGGCGATTGGGCAATCTTGAGCATAGCCTACGATGGGTAGCGTTGTGGTGTTCTGTTATGATAATTTGGCGTGTCCAGTGTGTGCCGCGTGGTTACACACCCGCTTCACGCGCCAGTGATCCGGGGCCTGTTTCCGGATCCGGTCAAGGATATGCACTACTGACGAGCTCAAACGAGAGCGAAACTCGAGTATAGTGCTTCCATATTGACGTGGATAGACCTTAGGTTCATGTCAGAATACAGTCAGCGTTGCCAGTAGTGGGTTGTGCTCAATATTTAAATTTCAAATCCCGAAACAACCAAATAATCAAAGTATACTTCATTTATTCAGTTCATATGATATTTAACTCTGCAGCATTTTCCTGACGAAATCCAGCGAAATCTGCCGGGCAATAAACCGTACCTCCTGTTGTTTGCGGTTGCTGTTATTAAATTCACTAAAGGAATACATTCTTTTAAAGTTCTCATTTTCGAGTTTTTCAGGCTGTGACCAAGCCATGAGCGTGTTTTTCTTTTTTGAATTACTTTAAGAGCATGTTCATTGTTGTCAGTGTTTCAATCTAGCTCCTTTTTCTCATTTTTCGGTAACCGCAAGTCCCAAATGTCTCTGAACGATTTTCATCCCGTTTATGCATTCTCCGTGAGCAGAACGTGGATTAGTGTAATATCCCAAGGGCCATGGTGCTGCAGAAGCTAATCTCTTTGGAGGTTACAAACATTTGGTCAATAAAGCAATTGCTTTCCATTCGCTTCAATTTTGTATAGGTATCTTTTATGTTACAAGGATGTTGCATTCTTTGTTTATTTGTTGTTGTTGTGTGTGTTTTTTTAATTATTATAGATTATATAACCTGGGCGAGTATAATTTAAGCGCAGACTACTTGTCTTTTTCTTCTGCTGCTCTTCGACATATCTACCTGATTGTTGTTGTTGTTGTTGTTGTTGTTGATGATGATGTTGTTGTTGTTGTTGTTGTTGTTGTTGTTGTTTGTCTTCTTCTTCTTCTTCTTCTTCTTCTTCTTCTTCTTCTTCTTCTTCTTCTCAATATTATTATTATTATTATTATTAAATTATTATTATTATTATTAAATTATTATTATTATTATTAAATTATTATTATTATTATTATTAAATTATTATTATTATTATTATTATTATTATTATTATTATTATCCTACTACTTCTCATCCTCCCCATTCTCATCCTACTTCTACTTCGTCTGCTTCTTTTTTCTTCTCTTCCTCCTCTCCACCTACTTCTTATTCTTGTTCTTGTTCTTCTTGTTCTTCTTGTTCTTCTTGTTCTTGTTGTTGTTGTTGTTGTTGTTGTTGTTGTTGTTGTTCTTCTTCTTCTTCTTCTTCTTCTTCTTCTTCTTCTTCTTCTTCTTCTTCTTCTTCTTCTTCTTCTTCTTCTTCTTCTTCTTCTTCTTCTTCTTCTCCTACTTCTTCTTCTTCTGCTTCTTCTTCTTATTACTATTATTCTCCTCCCCCTCCACCTTTCTCCTCTTCCTCCTCCTCTTTCTACTTCTTCTGCTTCTTTTTCGTTTTCTTCTTTATTCTTTTTAAATCTCCCAGTGGAGTATATGCCCATACCCAGGCATAGCAAACCCTTTGCAGACCATTTCACAGTTTTTGGAAGTTGGCTGAATATTTCTACGCCAACCTTACTTAGTCGTCGTGTACCACCTGCGCCGTAGATTACAATGCTACTTACAAGTACTACAAGGGACTTCTCATAAGTCTTTAGCCTGACCATGAAGGAGTAGGCGGAGCAAATTGAAATTTGGCACAGTGCTTATTCCTTCTCAATGTAACCACCACCTGAATTTATGCATTTCTGACATCTCTGCGTGACCTTGAAAAGACCTTCAGAATAAAACAACCTATTTTTCGAACTAAACCTGTTATCACAAGCCAGTATGACATCTTCTTCACTGTCAAGACGATTTCCTTTCAGCTGGTTTTTACGATTTGGTGAATCCAAGTCTCATCTACCGTCCCCATGGTCTTTTACATGTTTTCGACCGCCACATGTTGAGCAACTGGCCACAGCAATCAACCCGTGTTTGTTTCTGTTCACATGTCAGCAGGCGCGGGGCACACACTTTTCTCATGTTCAGTCTGTTGTGTAAAATTCTAAAAACTGTACTCTTACTCAGTTTTGCTGAACCCGATATCTCTGCAATTGTCATTTTTTTTATCCTGGTCTATGATTTTCTTCACTTTTGCAGCATTTGCATCATTGCACTCTGAGGACGGTCGTCCTGATCTTGGCAGATCTGCAACTTGGGAACGGCCACACTTAAACTGCAAACACCAATTTTTTACAGAAGCATACGAAGGACAGACTTCCTCAAACACTGGCCCCATCTCCCTGTGTATTTCTGTAGGTGTTTTACCCTGTAACATCAAGAATTTTATCACAGTCCTGGCATCTGATTTCTCCATTGTTCTGACAAACCGTTGGATGTGCAGATCTGGTCAATAGGGTGTGTTGTGCCATGCACCATATCGGGAAAACAATTTGAGGTGGGAAATTCATAATTCATATGTCCATTACAAATTGAATGAGCTATACATGTGCCAAATTTCAATTTTCTCCGCCTAATCCTCTTGTAATCTTTACTTCTCCTTGGTTCCCCGACACGAGAATAATCCGTGCTTGCTTGCTTGCTTTGCTTGAGACGAATGGCCTTTTTCAACCCTCGACCATATCGAGTTAGTTGTAAATAGGGCCATTAGGGCGATCCTGACTCTCAGCCGTAAGCAGATAGAAAGGATGGAAAGGATACAGAACGAAGCTATGCGCATTATTCTTGGATGTACAAGAGATACAGCATGCAGGGCGGTGCGCTATATTCTTGATTTTCAAACTATTGAAGACAGAATACAAATTTGCAGAGCACGCGCCTACCTCAAAGTTAACACAAACACACAATACCCACTGCATAGTGAAATTAGGAAGGTGAAGGGCAGCAGGTTAAAAAGAGGAAGGTTGTGGTTGGGTCAAGTAGAAAACGTTCTTCAACAGGTATGTGCACTTGAGAACTTAGAACCTGGCGAAGAGTGGGTACAAGTGTCAACAGATTCCTGTACGTCCTTTTCTGTTTGCATCCAACTAGACAGAAAATGCAGACAAGAACATCCGTCTGCTGTGGAGGCGGAAGTACAAGCGTTGATTTTTGAGAATTCGTTAGACGGTGATGATGTCATTTACACAGTTTGGTCGGTCGTCCTACATGTGAGAAGCTCATGGGCATTTACGGCTCAGGCCGCAGGGAGAATTGTGAAGGATCAATCTTCTTTGGTTTCCTGCGTTGTGTTCTTATTTGACCACCCCTCTTTTGATTTGCTGTTCTCGCAGTCTGACCATGGTTGTAGATTCGCAGTCATCACTTGGTTCTCGCAAAAGTCTTACTTCTCGTAGAGCATTCAGAATGACAGCCTGGTCCATGGCGCGTTCGCCCTACATCATAGCCTTACCTGTGAGCTTGTCAGCCCGCTCATTACCTTGTGCCACCCCTCTTTTGATTTGCTGTTCTCGCAGTCTGACCATGGTTGTAGATTCGCAGTCATCACTTGGTTCTCGCAAAAGTCTTACTTCTCGTAGAGCATTCAGAATGACAGCCTGGTTCATGGCGCGTTCGCCCTCCATTATAGCCTCACCTGCGAGCTTGTCAGCCCGCTCATTACCTTGTGCTCCCGCATGTCCTGGCACGAAGATGAAACAAATCTTTGCCAGCTGAGACCGCTCCAGAGGCAGCAACCACTATTTTCGGATCCACCCCACCTCTATCCTCTTGAGCATGCTTATTGAGTCGCTAAGGAAACATGCCCTATTGAATGTCTGTGTCTCGAGCCATGTTATTGCTTTGCTTACTGCCACGACTTCCATAGTCAGGCTACATGTGGTCTCAACAAAAGCACCAGCATGTTTCCTTAGCGTACCAGTAACAGTGTGATTATGTGTCCGTCTGACCTTTCCTCGGGGCCCTGCTTATCGGCCGAATCCTGAGGTCACGCACTGCAGCACCATTCCCTCCTGACCGTAAAGGTGTATCTAATTTTCGACACTATACACATGATCCCTAAGGGCCCCGATCACGAAAGGACCTGCTGGGAGTGACCAGAGGGTCCGGCCGATACTCAGGACTTCGAGGAAACGCCACATGAACACATAATCAACTGCTAATGTTAGGACCAGCACATTATTCACTCCGGAGTTCACTCATGTTTGGGGTGGGGGGGAGAGAGAGAGAGAGAGAGAGAGAGAGAGAGAGAGAGAGAGAGAGCCGTGCTTATGTCTTTCATCATCATCATCATCATCAACATCATCATCATCATGTGTTATGCTGGCTGGCGTAGGCGTTCACTGACTCTCCACAGATCTCGGTCTTTGGTTTTCTGGATCAACTCCGCGGTTGATGTGTGTTATTGACAACCAAAACAATTGCTCAAGCCATTGAGACCACAAATTCCCGACCGCTACGTCAACGCGCCCGCAACAGTAACATTGCACCTGTCCATCATTGTTCTGTGTGTATTCAGTATGTCTAGATCAGAGGTTCCCAACCCACGGCCCGCGGGCCAGCTGTCAGAAAGTGGCACGCGAGGCCTCGTTATTTAATATAATATATTTTAATAATTTCAAAAATGCACTCAGAGCGTCCCGTCAGCGTACAATAATTTACTCTGCTCATGGTTGTTATGCTCAGATATTATCGACTGTTCAGTTCACAACGAAACGTTACGAAGTTCCCATATCCCAGCTTTGTAGACTAATCAGAGTGTGCAAGGCACCATTTTGTCGTCTGTTACAACTGTTTAGCACAGTCGGTAGTATTGTGTTGAAATTAGATTTTTTTTTTCCAAATAAAAATGTACTGTTAAAGCCGATAAACATGTGTGTGAAAAATCTAAAATAAAAGAATAGTAAACAGCGAAAATGTGAAGACGTTGCTTGTCGTGAATTCAACGACGATTGGGCGGATAAATTTATGTTTATGCCTAGCTATAGTGGTAAACCAGTTTGCTTAATTTCCGGATTTTGTCAATTGTAAATTTTTATTCATTGGCAATGGATGAAGCCATTGACATTTATGACACAGCTCAGGTCGTAGTTTTTGTTCCAGCAATAAACGATAATGTTGAAGTCAAACATCGGGGAGTGGCTGGCCAAGTGGCTAGACGCCGGACTCTCCTTCGGGAGACCCGGGTTCGACCCTTCGGTAAGGTGTGGGATTTTTTACTGTCGGGGGCAAAAATAAAATCTTAACCTGTACAGTTCGAGGCGACTGCAATAGCCAAGCGGCTTTAATTCCTTAGGCTCAAAGACCCCTCTGCTTTACACCGCAAGGTACTATATTGGCAGTAAATGACAGTTTTAAATGACAGTTGAAGTCAATGAATAACTTCTAGGACTTAAATCGATGCATGCAACTACCAAAGGGACTGATCTGTTTGAAACTCTGAAGTTGTGTGCAGAGAAAAACAACATAGAATGGACCAAATTGCACTGTGTATGCACCGACGGTGCTCAGGCTTTGATGGAGTAAAAAGTCTGGATGTCTAGCATTAGTGGAACAGTTTCTTGGCCGCACTATATTAAAATATCATTGTATCATTTACCAAGAAGCTCTGTGGGAAGACTTTAAATCTGAAACATCGATGTTGTTATGAAATGTGTGAACAAAATTCGAAGTAAGCCGCTGAACAGGCGTGAGTTCAGACAGTTTCTATCAGACCTGAATGAGGAATACTGTGAGCTACTGTTACACTGTGATGTCAGATGGCTATCTAAAGGGAAAGTTCTGTCACGTTTCTGGCCTTGAAAAATAGTGTCTGTCTGTTTCTGTCTGAAATAAATGAATTGTCTACAGAACGGGAATGTCTGCTGAACGGTGACTGGCTTAATGACCTGGCAGTTTTGGTGGACATCACGTCTCATTTAAATTCTTAAAATACGAATATCTAGGGGGAAAAAAAACTATTCACAAATGTGTGCGATGTCATTTCTTCATTTCAGCTGACTGAAGGGACTTTAGAGGCGTTTCCAACTCTGAAGACGCTTGTGGTGGAAAAGAAATGTGACTTGTTACAGTACAAAGTAAAAGTTGAAAGTCTTCTGGATATCTTTCAGTCGAGATTTCGAGAGTTCACAATAGAGGAGGATAATGTTGCCCTCTTCATACATCCGTTCTTATTTCCTGATGCCAAGCTCCGCCAATTACAGCGAAACCTTCGGCACGAAGTAATTGATTTGAAATGCAATTCTGCACTGAGATGTAAATTTCTGGAGCTGCCTGCTTCACCTTCAGCTGATCATATGATTTCATTCTGGCGACTATTGCCTGTCGAACAATTTGAACACTTGCGTTCATTCGCCCAGAGATACATTTGTCGTTTTGGTTCGACTTACAGATGCGAGCAGTCATTTTCGCAATGACCGTTATAAAAAACAAGCAACGTCCAAGACTCACCCACAGTAACCTAGCTGCGCTTATGACTTTGGGCACGACAGATTTGTGCCCAGACATTGATAAATTGGCATCTGAACTGAAGTAACTGGTTATAAAAACAGTTACAACTGTAAATTAATTACATTAATAGCAATTTTCTAAATTGATTAAAAATTTATTGTTAAATGAACTTTTGATTTTAAACCAAAAAATGACCGCAGTGTAGTAATGACATTGACTGCCTTTAAAGTTTTAGAAGTTTGTTGACGAAAGTTAAGAAAGTTAAGGTAAGAATGATATTGCAAGACTTTTATAATTTTATAACGTTGTGGCCCGCTTAACTACCGAAAATAGTAGATATGGCCCTCTGCTTGAAAAGCTTGGGAACCACTGGTCTAGATCTAACTTGATGTTCTGTGGGAATGTCTTTGCAGTCTTCTGGTTCAGAAAGAGTCAATCTTATTTTGGTCATATTTCTAAACATTCTAAAACATGCTGGGACCACTGGAAAGATGTATGGAAAGAGAGACCGAAGAAGACAAGGAGAACAGATTGTTCACAGCCTGGTTTCATGGCGAGGAAATGTGCCAGCATGCGAGTTGATAAATAATGTTGGTGATCAATTGTTTATGAAAACATGAGTTAACAGGCGAGAGGGACTATTCTTTCCATGGGTTTTTATCCTACATAGCTGGGTCGCTCTGGTGTTTATCCTACATAGCTGGGTCTCTCTGGTGTTTATCCTACATAGCTGGGTCTCTCTGGTGTTTATCCTACATAGCTTGGTCTCTCTGGTGTTTATCCTACATAGCTTGGTCTCTCTGGTGTTTATCCTACATAGCTGGGTCTCTCTGGTGTTTATCCTACATAGCAGGGTCTCTCTGGTGTTTATCCTACATAGCTGGGTCTCTCTGGTGTTTATCCTACATAGCTGGGTCTCTCTGGTGTTTATCCTACATAGCTGGGTCTCTCTGGTGTTTATCCTACATAGCTTGGTCTCTCTGGTGTTTATCCTCTGGTGTTTATCCTACATAGCTGGGTCTCTCTGGTGTTTATCCTGCATAGCTGGGTCTCTCTGGTGTTTATCCTACATAGCTTGGTCTCTCTCCACACAACAGATAACAGGCGAGAGGGTTTATTCTTTCCACGGGTTTTTATCCTACATAGCTGGGTCTCTCTGGTGTTTATCCTACATATCTGGGTCTCTCTGGTGGTTATCCTTCATAGCTGGATCTCTCTGGTGTTTATCCTACATAGCTGGGTCTCTCTGGTGTTTATCCTACATATCTGGGTCTCTCTCCACACAACAGATAACAGGCGAGAGGGTTTATTGTTTCCACGGTTTTTATCCTACATAGGTGGGTCTCTCTGGTGTTTATCCTACATAGCTGGGTGTTTCTGGTGTGTATCCAACATAGCTGGGTCTCTCTCCACGGTTTTTTATCCTACTTAGGTGGGTCTCTCTGGTGTTTATTCTACATAGCTGGGTCTTTCTGGTGTGTATCCTACATAGCTGGGTCTCTCTGGAGTTTATCCAACATAGCTGGGTCTCTCTGGTGTTTATCCTACATAGCTGGGTCTCTCTCCACACAACAGATAACAGGCGAGGGGGTTTATTCTTTCCACAGGTTTTTATCCTACATAGCTGGGTCTCTCTGGTGATTATCCTACATAACTGGGTCTCTCTGGTGATTATCCTACATACGCTCAGTAGTTTGCCATTGCTTTCTGAGCGGCGGGCTCAGTTATCTCGTAAGTCACCAGCGGGAGACGAACCACTCCCAGTTCTCGCCCGCTACGAGACTCTGCGTGATAAACGGGATTACGGAGAAAGTGTTGTAACCCCTCGGCCAGAGAGATCGGCAGGGACTTACTTAAAACACAAAATTTCAAGGGGGTGACAATTAAAACATAAGAAGGCCAGCAACACGTGTTGCGTTGTTGTGGTGGGTTTCACTGGGAGAATAAGCACCTGTAGATTTGTCCGGAGGGCTACAATGCTAGTAGACAGGCGGGTACCAAAACAACAAAATTGTGCAGGGCTAAAAACACAAGACACAACAAAAATAAAATAAAAATGTCTACAACACATGGTGTTGCCAAGCAGTCACCCATCCAAGTACTAACCAGGCCCGACGTTGCTTGACTTGGGTGATGGGAGGAGAACCGGTAGCTATGTGCCACGTGGTATGGCCGTATAGGATGACTGGTGCCGCTGTGTTGTCTGTATACCTGAGCAGGGGAGAAGGGGCCGGACGACTACTGGGACACTTCTCTCTGAGGTCCGCGACATTATTTAAAAGCCTGGTGGCGATGCAAATCAATCAGTGGTCAAGAGAGTTCACTTTAGTTGACGTGGACTTAGAGAGAAGGAATGCCTCCGTCATGAAGCTGTAGCCGTGGTGGTAGAGCAGCTTGCCTCCTGAAGAAGTAAGTCCCTGGTGTAGCCTGGCTGTACTGATTGCCGGACCCACTTACTCCTGATGAAGGAACCGTGGTACTAGTAGAGACGACCCATTTTACTAGTGAGTGGTACGCATAGTCAGGGGGCCATGTTCCTCTTGAAGAAGGAGGAACATGGTTTTTACCTTCTAGAATAACTTCTGAACAAGGAGGCCATGGTTACTTCACGAATCACGAGTGAAGTGGACTACTTATGGGAGGAAGCCACTCTATCACTGTGGACTATTTCTTCATGAACTGGAATTTCTTCCATCTAGGTCAATGTCAATGGAGGTGGACGTTTTTGACCACCTATTTATTAACATTAATCAGTTCAGCAATCTTCCTGAATGCACAAGAGTTCGCTATCTGTCTTGTTGGGTTTTTTTTTGCGTGAGACTCAGCACTTGTGGGTTTGTCCGGAGGACTGTCTTTCAGCATCAAAACGTCTACAGCACATGGTATTGTTTTCCCTTGTAGAGACTGAACACTTGAGGGATTGTTCGGAGGGCTATGGTTCTTAGAAACCCAGGGACTCGCTAAACAGAACCCCCCAAAATGTCAAAGGATTAAGGGTTTGGGGTTTAGAGGAAACAGACTCATAGAGTGGACAAAAGAACATGAAATGATTGTAGGACAAACCTGGTTTAAGCAGCACCCTAAAAGATTATGGACATGGAGTCTGACAGCAGGATCAGAAACCAGATTGACTACATTCTGATTAGCAGAAGATTTAGAAACGCACTAACAATAGCAAAAACAGTTCCCAGTGCTGATTGTTATAGTGACCAGACTACTTACAGGAACATTAAGGATAAAGCTGAAGAAAGTCAGGAAACACTAAATATGATTTGTGTACATTGCAAGGAAATACAAAACAAATTCAACATAGAAGTACAGAACAGATTTGATTCCAGGATGTGAATGATCAATGGGAAATGTTAAAGAATTCAATCAGTTTGGCTACAGAAACAACTATTCCACAATGACAGAAGGTGAGTCGTAAGAAATAGATGACTGAATTTTTTTTACACTAAATGGAAACAAGAAGACTCAACAAAAATAATCCTGCCAAATATGAAGAAATTCACAGACAAGTCAGAATATTATGTAGGAAGGCAAAAGAATCATGGCTTGAGGAAAAGTGCTTAGAAATGGAAAAACAACACAACAGTCAAAATACCACATTAGTGCACATAAGAATTCAGGAACTTACTAACAAAAGAACAAGTACATTAATAGGCTGTCTAAAAACTAAAGATGGCAAAATCATAATAGAAAAAGATCAGATTCTACATGTATGGACAGATTATGTGAAATACCTGTATAATGAAAACAGATAGGAACAGTATGATATTAGATTTAATAATGAAGGACCACCAATTTTAAAGATGGAGGTTCAAAATGTTATTAAGCATAAAAAAACTTGCAAGGCCCCCGGTGCAGATAACACCACAACAGAAATGATTACAGCTTTAGAAGAATTTGGTCTAGAGCAGGTCACCAGACTGCTGAACACAATTATATGATACTGGAGATATACCTTCTGAATTATGTAATTCTGTATTTATTACAATCCCAAAGAAATCAGGAACCTTGGAATGTGATCAACATAGAACAATTAGTATAATGAGTTACATCACAAAGATTTTGTTACGAATTATCATGCAAAGAGTGAGGAAGAAAATACAACCTGAAATAGGGGAAGAACAATGTGGGTTTGTAGAAGGAAAGTGTACAGTAAATGCTGTGTATATGCTGCGAACATTTATTGAACGTGCTATAGAAGTAAACAAGGATATACATCTTTGCTTTATTGACTAAACAAAGGCTTTTGATAGAGTTAGACATGTCAACATGGTGGATATGCTTGCAGATCTACAAATTGATGGGAAAGACATTAGACTTATAAACAACATATATTGGAAACAACAAGCTGCCATAAGTATTGATAATGAAGTGGGACAATATCAAACTATTAAGAGAGGTGTTAGGCAGGGATGCGTAATGTCTCCAGATATTTGTTTCCCTTTACAGTGAAAATATTTTCAGAAATGTAGAAGATATAAATGGAATCAGCATTTAAGGAAGAAACATAAATAACATTAGATATGCAGATGATACAGTATTGATTGTAGACAATGCACTGGATCTGCAACAATTAGTAGACGCGGTTGTTGTATACTGTGAGCAGCTGGGGTTGGAATTAAATTGTAAGAAGACACAGGTTATGGTCGTCACTAGGAAGAACGAAGTACCGCAATGTAATATACAAGTAAATTGGAATATTCTTCAACAAGTGAATCGGTACAATTATCTCGGAACAGTCATAACATCTTATGGGAGATGCCTTGAAGAGATTAGAACAAGAATCGCCATGGCGAAAGTAGCCTTTAGCAAGATGAAAAACATTCTGACCAATAAAAAGATGTCAATTGAAACGAGAAAAAGAGTGTTGAGGGGGTACATAGAGCCTGTTCTTTTGTATGGATGTGAAACTTGGACAATGTGCAGTCAAGCTGAAAAACATCTGATGGCTGCAGAAATGTGGTTTCTGAGGAAAATGCAAAGAATACCATGGACAGATCAGAAAAACCAATGACCAAGTACTACAGGAGACAAATGAAAATCGTAAATTGATTAGAGAAATTAGACGTAGACAGTCAAAATATTTTGGACATATTATGAGAAGAAATGGATTGGGGAACTTATTGACAACTGGCAAGATCGAGGGGAACAGACCAAGAGGAATACCGAGAGGAAAATACCTGGATGGCTTGACCACATGGCATGGTCGAGACAGGAACACGGAGCTAATCCACGACTCTAGTGATCGAGTGAAATTGCGAGTCATGACCGCCCACGCTTTCCGGCATGGCACATGATTGATTGATTGATTGATGGACTTTTTGCAAGGACATTGATAAATTGGTGGTTTGTATGTTTGTATGTAAAATTATAAGGCGGTGATTTGTATTATGCTAGGACAATATTAAAAGGCGATATTTTGTATGTTTGTATGGGCACTTAATATGCGGTGTTATATATTTTTGAGGACACGTAAAATGGCGATGGTTTGTATGTTTGTAAGGACAAATGTGTGTGTGTGTGTGTGTGTGTGTGTGTGTGTGTGTGTGTGTGTGTGTGTGCATCTGCCTGTGTACATATTGTCGTGTCCTCCTTTAAAGTGTCGTCCCTGGAGTGAGGAGAGTCAACACCCACATTATAATATTTTTCTTTCCTATCAATATCCTGGAGAATCCACCAGCTTCCGTCCAACACACTCCATCAGCCCGTGGACACCTTTTCCTATCACTCTCTCACTGTCGTACTATGCCCCCCTCTCATACTTCCCCAACGCAACATACTCAACAACTCTTGCTTCTATAATTTAAAAAAGATTAATTTATTAAAAGAAAAGTGTAACGTATATGAGACGTGTATGCGAAGAAAATGTGTGTCGTGTATTATAACATAAATGTATATGTCAGCCTTCAAAGTTCAGGATCATAGTGCACACATCATGGCAAGGATTACACGACATCACACGAGTCAGTACAATAGACCTCACCGAAGTCGTATCCTTCTCTCCAGACATGTCCTCCTCCATGAGCTCTGATGACCATGAGATCTGAATCCCATGTAAATATATAATCCGTGGAAAATACTATTATTGTTCCTAACACAACGGTTCCTATTAGTTCTGTATTTTCACTCTTAAACAGTCAATGTATCTAGACAAAAATGGCTTGCTTTATTCACTAGATATAGTCTGAAAGTTCTGATTTCCTAGATACGTGGAACAACTACACTTCAATGTTTGGTTTCATCTAATGTGAACATCAGTTCCTACTGATCTAGTTCCACATGGGCTGAACATCCATCACTTCAGGTGTGTTAACGATTGGTATTCACTCATGTAGGATACATATACCATTAGGCTCCACCGAGCAATGTGTATTAACTTCTTCCGTTGCGAAAGTTGCTGGCCCATCTCTCTACATCATAATTTATCCGGGATCGGATTTTTCATTGGTTCCGGGTTCTTCATTCCAACCAGAGGAACCTGTAAAATAAATCATACAACTGGTGATAGCCTCCCCGTCACTGATCTCTATTAGATGATCGTGGCCATCGGCCTCGCTCAGAAAATACAGTGAACCTACTCTGTCAGGGACAGATGACTCAACCCATTGGTTATCATCAGGCCAAGACAAGAAAAAAAAATCAACAAACAGAATGCGGAACCCCGCCCACCAGGGACACCTACTGGAATATCCCAATTATCCCTCATTACTCAATTCTCAACTAGTAAAGCTTATCAACACTTCACTAATCTATTTTCAACTAACAGAGCCAAGTATCACTTCCCTACTCTAGCTAGTTTTCCACTAACAGCGCTAATCATCACACTTTAGTTTTAACAAGGCTACAGCCTATATTAATTAGAACTAATTATAATAGGTTCTACCTTAGGCAACACCGCAGTTAGATCCAATTACATCCACTCTTGCCATGACAGGCACGTGTAAAATTAAATTAACTCAATTCGCACACGGTAGACATTTTCCAATCAGAACCGCAGTGCCGAAGCACGTCCGCTAAAATCCAAGGTTTGAGTTCAACTGTCCTCTCCAATCATGGTTTTTGGCAAAACCTAAAATTGGTCACGTGACGGTATTCTTCCTGTCCACACAGGTGTTATTTGGACATATCATCCATTGTCAAGAATCCATTTTCCCTGGCTTAGTCACTGTCAGAGTTGTCATCAGTTGTTTTGACTCCCCAACAAACTAACGAGTTACTGTATGATCCCAACAACAGGTTTCCCCAACAAGCTGCCAATCTTCTTGATGTCCGGAAACTATAAATTGACAGACGGACTGTTTTCTTCCGAGCTGAGTACTTCCGCTTCCAATCCGACCTGTTTATAAACTGTCAAAGCGATGTATGATTCAGCTCACCCACTTCCCCTACACATCTGCAGCTGTTAACTTTGCCCGACATGTGATGGCTGACATCCGATTGCAACCAGGATCCGACGGGTTCCATCTGTATTCGAATGTTGACAAACTGTCAAAGCGATGCCGGGATTTGTCTCACTCACCACCGAATGTTCCCATTCTGTCCACCAGATGAAAACACGTGCCGCTACATTTTCTGGATTTGTTGAAACAACCTTTGGCCTCGACCATGCCGCTAATTCAGAACGCCTTTATTCTCATAATGGTTAAATCACGTTGGTCCATCATGTGACATAGGCCCCCTCTTAAGAGAGTAGTCCATCTCACTCTTCTCCACCGTGATTTTAATCCAGATGATTCATTCTTCTTCTTCAGGAGCTGGGTGTCTTGACAAGAAGTCCGCTCCAACATTTTCCTTCCCAGGAATGTACTCCACTGTGAAATTATAAGGTTGAAGTAACAACGACCACCGCATCAAACGGGCGTTGAGCTTCTGAGAAGTAGCCAGGAACATCAGGGGCTGATGATCCGACTGGACTCGAAACTTAACTCCATACAAATATGGCTGGAATTTTTGCACTGCCCATACGAGGGACAAGCACTCTCTCTCGACGGTTGAATAATTCCTCTCCGCCTGTAGAAGTTTCTTACTTGCGTATGCTACAGGTTTCAAAACCGAAGCATCGTCTTTTCCTTCCTGTAACAGAGCTGCCCCAATCCCAATCGCACTCGCATCCGTTCTCAACACAAATGGTTTGGAAAGGTCAGGGAGCTGTAATACAGGTTTGCTGACCAAGGCCTCCTTTAACTGACTATAGGCATTCTCACATTCTGGTGTCCAAATGATTTGGTCCGGGAATCCCTTTTTCAAGGTTTCCGTCAATGGAGCTCCCAGTTCAGTGAAATGTGGGATAAATTTGTGGTAGAACCCACACAACGAGAGAAAAGATCGCACATCCTTCTTCGTTTTTGGCCTTGGTGCATTTCTGATTTTCTCCAGGTTCTTCTCTTCTGGGACAATGTGTCCTGGAGTGATGGTGTGACCTAGAAATTCCAGAGTCTGGTAACCAATCATGCACTTGGTTGGACGAGCGGTAAGCCCCGCTTCCTTGAGTCTATTAAACACTCTCTCCAAGGATTGCAAGTGGTCATCCAAGCTGTCACTGGAAATCAGAATATCATCCATGAATGAGATGATGGATGGATCCTGTAACGGATCTAGTAAAGTCCTCATCATGCGTGTAAACACACTAGGTGCATTGCTGAGTCCAAAGGGCATGACCTTGAATTCGTAGTGTCCACTGGGTGTACTGAAAGCCAACAGTGGTCGAATCTCCGGTTTGACTGGTATATGATAGTGTCCCCGACTCAGATCCACCTTTGAAAAGTACCGAGCCTTATGGAGCCTAGCGAATAACTGAGTTGGATTCGGCAAAGGTTCCACCTGAAATTGTGTGTGACTGTTCAGAAGTCGGTAGTCTATACACAACCGGTGTTCTCCACTTGGCTTCCGTAACAAAACTACCCCTGCATTGTATGGGGATGTGGATGGTGCAATCACGTCATCCTTCAGCAGTTTCTATATTTCCTCCTCCAGGGCCTTTTCTTTAGAGAATGGCACTGGGTAAACCTTTTGGCGAAAAGGCTCATGTGTGGTCAAAGCCATCTCGAACTCAACCAACCTCGTTCGTCCTGGTTTATCAGTCAGTATCTCCTTATGAGACTTGAGAACCTGGGTTATCCTTTCCCTCTCCTGGGAGGTCAGATCAGGGTTCACTTGCACATCCCTATAGGTTTCCTGGTGTACCAAGGGATATTCCCTGCCCTCGCTGGTTCCCACTTCAGTCTCCACTGCAACTGCCATTGCCATGAGGTGAGCTGCCTTGTCTCCGGGTCTCTCTTCGTATTTCCGCAGGAGATTGATATGGAAAATCTTCGAATTTCCCTGGATCCGGATCTGATAGTTGGTTCTGGATATCACCCTTTCCACGGGAAATGGTCCTTGTCAACCTATCTCCAGTTTGTTGTTTCCCGTTGGGAGTAGCAACAAGACTTTATCTCCCACCTCTAGAGATCTTTCTTTAGACCTACGGTTGTAGTAAGCCGCATGTCTTTTCCTGGCCTTTTTCAAGTTTTGATTTGCCAGAGTCCATCCCTTGTGGAGTTTTTCTTTCAGTTCCTCCACGTATTTATAGGATGAGATCACTTCTTCTGACGTCCCCTCTTCAGTCCAACTCCTCAACATGGCTTTCAACGGTCCTTTGATTGGACGACCAAACAGCAACGTAGCGGGTGGTAGTCCTGTTGAGCCATGAGGAACTTCCCGATAGGCAAAGAGTGCTGCTGGGATATATTCATCCCACCTATCAGGTTTTTCCTGCGCTAGTTTCCTGAACATTGTCATCAGCGTGCCGTTGAAACGATCTACTTGTCCATTGGCTTGAGGGTGGTAAGGGCTGGTATGGATATGGTTAGAGTGGAACACCCTAAATACCTCCTCCATGAGTTTTCCACAAAACTGAGATCCATTGTCCGTCAGAATTTGATCCGGAAAGCCTAATCTGGTAAAGGTCTCCATCAGTGCGTCCGCCACTCCTTTCGAGTCAATCGTGGTCAACGGTATGGCTTCACCCCACATTGTACAGCAATCCACCATTGTGAGTATATACATGTTCCTCTTCCTAGTCCTAGGAAGTGGACCCACAATATCGATGGCTACCCTCTCGAAAGGAGAGTTCATGATGGGCATCTCACCCAACACCACCGGTGCTGTCCAGTGTTTCGGTGCCACCCTCTAGCACTCAGGGCATGACTTCACATACCGACGCACATCATCTGTCATTCCCGGCCAATAGTAATAGCAGGAAATTCGCTGCATGGTCGCAGCAATACCCATGTGTCCACTAAAGGAGATGGTATGCCCCATATGAAGAATCTGGGACCGGTGAGCTTTCGGGACCACCAACTGACCGTATAGGTTGTCTCCCCTTCCTGCTCTCCTGTAGAGTATCCTATTCTTCATGTAGTACTGCCCCCGTCCAGGTGGATCAGCAAACACCATTTCTGTTTGTCTAGCCCCATTGCAATAGACATGGCTTCATACTTCTCTAAGTACTGGTTTATCCGTTCCTTCTCTGGTTCGAACGGTTGTAAAGGCCACTTCATAGCCTGATAGTCACGTCTACTGGTTGACTCTGAGCCAGGAGGTACACCTCCTCCCATAGCTCCATCAGTTACACCTGTAGCAGGCACTTGTGCCTCAAGTAGCTTCATTCGATACTCATGGTCACGTTTTTCTCTCTCGGCTTCCAACTCAAGCCGTTTCATTTCAGTATCAGCCGCTATCCTCTTTTTCTCAAGAGCCACTTTACTGGCTTCCAGTTCTCGTTCTGCTCTCCTCCTCTCTCTTTCCTCTTGGCGAAAATTTCTTTCCACCTCTTGCACATAGGATTTCAAAGCATCTCCCTCTAGACCTGATTTACACCCAGTTTCCTGAACTTTGTCTAAGTCTATCTCCTGGGTAGACATGTTGACTATGAAAGGTGGGTACTCAAGTACGTGTGGGTGAAGCAATACAATGAATCAATAATCAATAGTACTAACTAATCACCACAACACACATGTCCGTCAGACAATTAGGAGATATGCAGAAGTAGTAGAATCTTGTGTAGACTGTAGTAGAGGATATAGACTAAGTCCCTATCCCTATGTGAGAGTTCTACAACACACAAAGATCTTGGAATACTCCCGGACGAGCCGCCGCTCTGTATTCTGGAGTGTAACGAGTTCACCTTGGGTAGTGAGAGTGAACCACACCCGAGGTGTCCCTTGCACTCCCGTGTATTCTAGCCTCAGGGGTTGGACAGGCAGATACACATTTTTACTCTGCGGTTGATCTCATATTAGTTAATTATGTCTACACGCCCCTCCAGATTCTAGACCCCCACTAACTACCTACTCCTGTGGAACAATGAACACTTAGGCATCGTCCGAGACCACACTCAATCATTATACAAAGAGCAAGTCAACTTACATCAAGTTTATTCTACCCTTGAGAATATAGAACTGAAATGAACATCCTGATAGAATAATCTATTTACACTAATAGAGGATAGAGTAGAGACAGAATCAGAGATAATATTGTCATCATGGAGTTGAGAAGTAGATTGGATGCAGATGTCCTGTCCAGTCGGTCCGCAACTCACCCCGCTTCCTTCCAGTGAGATGACTAGAACCTTGGAGACCACTCCGTCCAAAGAGCGTGGATCCACAACAATAGAGTCACTGCTGGATCTCACTCACTGGACCAACTGCATCTGTATCACTCCCACGGAGTCACTGTTAATACACAGTTCTCTAACACCACTGGTTGGGAGACAATCCTCCTGGACTTGACTCCAAGTATTCGTGACTTCGATGAACCTAAGTAGTCACTGACCAATCAAATGGTCCATCAATCCTAGCACCGTAACATTGCTTGAAGAATAGGTCAATGACCAATTCAATGGTCCCTTCCTCACATCACAGTAACACTGATTGAAGAATATGTCAATGACCAATTCAATGGTCCCTTCCTCACATCACAGTAACACTGATTGAAGAATATGTCAATGATCAATTCAATGGTCCCTCACAGTAAAATTGCTTGAAGAATATGTCAATGACCAAGACAATGGTCCCTCACAATAACCTTGCTTGAAGAATCAGATATGGCCACGGAAATGTCACTGAGTCCCACTCGAACACAGTTCATAATCTTCATACTGGGACAGTACATTATTAGAATCAGACATCTATTTCACGGAAAACAATTCAGGTTGGACTATAATCAATTGTCCCTTCCACCTGGTAAATTTCATTTATTTCCACGTTTAGGCAGAACCACCGTAATAATATACGGACAGGTGTTTCCTTTCTTTGAGCATGCTTGCTCAAAATGCTGAAATGTTCCTGGCTGAAATAGAATATCTTCTAACGTAGAAAAACATCACAAACCATCACTTCCCACACGTGCACCTTCAGGGCACCTGGATTACTTGACGCAAACATTCACGCATGGTGAATCACATTAAGTACATGGTGTGGTTGAGTCTGGCGTGATAAGTAAAGAATTGAACCCTTCGCTGTGTCACACGAAGTGGTTTCCTGCCAACGACAATTACAGTTGACTGGTTCCTCAACAGGCAAACTCCTGAAAAGGAAGAGCGACCGGTGAGAGTATACTGGCCCAAACATTAGTCCACATGCATCCTACCAATGGCTACTCAACCCTCAGTTATGCTACTTCGTTATACATATAACCAAAGCAGTATCTCTATATGGAGAGTAGTAAAGCATGGGTTCAGTATTGTCAGCTGGCCTCACAGAACAGCCCGTCAAACAGAGCAAGAAATCAGAATGACGAGTCTGATCGTAGGTCTCACCTATCCCTAATCATCTACCAGTCTCGCTAACGTCAGTAGTGATAGTAAGCTGTTATCATAGTTCTAATTTAATCGAACTAAACCATAAGGTAAAGAGTCCCTGGACTCGTTCCTAACATCATCAATGTTCATTAAGAAACATAATATTGATCAATATACCATCCCTCGGGATATAGGAATAGTACATGATCACATCCAATATGTACACAAGCCTGTTTGCTGGTGGGACCACCTGCCCACGCCATAGCAAACTCTTCTAATCAGACTCTTCCTTAGAGTCAAGAAGCCTTCTTGAGAATACATGTTCCCCACATGTTCCAAGGGTAATGTTCCAGTTCCGCCCTCTCAAGTGGGTTAGCCTTGGTCGGACCGAACTTCATCGTTGGTCTGGTTTACCAACCTATACTTTCATAACTTGCTTTCACATCCCCCATATCCTATATGTCCCCGGTCTCATACAGCCTCCTTGCATCCGTCCATACTTCCAGCACCTTAGCATTCTCTCGCACTAGCGCCAGTATGAAAGAAACAGGATAGCTTAGCCAAGAATTCAGAACGCATGTTTATATCGCGACGGCACGCATTGTTATCACGCGTCGACCTATTCGGCGTTCGGAATTACTCCAGGAAGTATTACATGCCATGACCTAATATATATATATATATATATATATATATATATATATATATATATATATATATATATATATATCTATATATATATATATATATATATATATATATATATATATATATACACACACACACACAATGTCACATCATATATATATATCACCAAAGCAGACTTACCTGACCACAGAAATCCGGTGTTCCACACAATGAATTCACTATTACGTTACAACACAATAGTTACATCATTCCTGGTGGCACAGAACTACTTTCTTCCTTTACTTAGTAACTAAGCCCAATTTTGTCTGAATCTCCACCTACCGACTTAACTGGTTTTCTAACCGTTCTTCTGGCTTCAGCAACTGACTGACATAAACTAAGTTTCTATCAGGCACAAGTAACTATGTTTTATTCTAACACAGCAACCTATTAGATGCAACGATTTACAATATATGGCAAATATAATTTACATCCATATAGCCCCATTGCCTTCCTGCGTTCCCAACAGCTGATTCGCGAACACGCAGTAAACAAACACACGATTAGCCATCAACCGCGTTATCGATCGGTTTGCTAATTAGTATGCAAGGACATCCGCATAGGTAATGAGGTTAGAACAATGGCGTGTGGTACACACTTACAAAGTTAAATGATTTAAACAAATATGTACCTGAATGTTGTGAACCAGATTTTCAGTCAGCTTCAGAACTGTTCAAGGGCTTCTCAGCTTCCTTTCCATAACAGTCAGCCGAATCATGGTTGAGGTGAGACGCCACACAAAATTGGCTCACAAGGCCTGCGTCTGCTCTCTCCGAGCAAGGTGGAAGTGAATGAAAGGTTTAGCCAATTTCCCCACTCGTGCCAACTCAATGCGCACGAGAAGCTAGTGCTTCTTGAGAAAAGACACTTTCTCGGGAAACCGTCATTCCCCGCCTAGAATTTCTAGATCTCTCTGCACGAGAATTTAGTGCGATACCCAGCCTCACGGGTCACTCAAATTCCGGTGTTTCGAGAAGATTCTAGATAGTAATTCCTCCATCGGCTTCCCTCAGTCTATTTTTAGCTGGGAAAGTCCCCCGATAACGCGCCAAAATAGTGCGGGATCTTTACGACCCAAGACAGATAAACGCATTTCGTCACATAGGCCCCCACTTTAAGAGGATCGACCCCGTCGTTCCACTTCTACGCAGAAGCTGTCTATGTCGTTCTTTCTTCCTTCTTAGAGTCCGGATGGCGGGTGAGGAAGTCTAACCCGTCAATATTTCATAGGATACTTTTACCACCTCTGGTGGGGTGACAAGCTATTCAGTATCATGTGTGATCAACGCCTACTCCGCTACTGCGATCGGGCATCTGGCAGTGTCTTGCGGACCAGAGCTCCCGTCTCGATCTGATTTAACGATCGTTCCTGCCAGAGTTTACTGGACTTTTGCAACTCCAGCTTCCCCTTTCGAGGACCCAGCTGGACTGCAGTCGGTCGGGTTGAGGAATCAGGGGTCTGTGTCCGTTCCGACACAACCCACCTCTTCCGACTACGGTTCTCAGTGTAACTAGCACTGCGGGTGTTCCTTTGGCCGGTCATGTTCGCCCGAGCACCGGGCTGAACCGAAGAAGGTACCTGCACATACATATAGGACTTCCTATGTTGTGACAGGCTTTCCGCTACCTGACCTGAACCCCGAACCGTTCTCTCAGCGAATCTCTGCGCCCTTGGGCTGGTGGACTTATCATCGGGCTTCCCCTCATAGCGCATGAGGAGACTGGAATGGAAAGTAGAAGACTTTCCCAGGATCACCACTCCATAGTGCTTGTGGAGCCCCACTTTATCCACTAGGAATGGGCCCTGCCACCCGATTTCGAATTCGTTCCCCTCGATTGGGAGGAGTACTAGAACTCGGTCTCCAACCGCTAAGGATATCTTCGTCTTCGTCCGTTTCTCAGGTGTGCATTTACGGCACTCGGGACAAGACCTAATATACCTGCGCACGTCGCCTGTCATTCCCGGCCACCAATAGTACCGGGATAGACACTTACTGGTTGTCCCTACAGTCAGATGTCCGGTTGGGGACCTGACATGTACCGTTCGCAGCAGATTAGCTCTGAAGCTCTCAGGAACCAACTTACGTTCCTTCTGCCGCTTCTCTGATCCGGTCTGAATTAACGGTGACCGGTTGTCAGATTCGAACTTACCCTGAGTTAACGGGTTTTCATTGTTGGGCAACCGTTCTGAGCAAGAACACTCCGCCGCATCCTTGCTCCGAGCACTACTCATCACATCCGGGTGAGTTTTCCGGAGACTTACCTTTTCTAGACCCTCTTCCTCTGTATCTCTGACCTGCCTAGACTTATGGATGCTAGGGTGTTCTGGTTCGCCCAGAAACACGTACTTCCGGCCAAGAATTAGGGGATAGAGAGGATCCGGTACTACTGCCGCCTGAATGCGTCCAGTAACGTACTTGCTCCGAATCTCCACATTGGCAATCGGGCAACGTAACGCTACAGCACTCCTACTGGCTGGCTGTATCTCCGTCATCTCCCCGGTGAGTTGCTCTGGGCCTGTCATGTCGGATGCAATTACAGCAGGAAATTGCAACCTGTGTCGTAGAGGCACATCACCTGTTGCCCGTTCACTTCTACTCTCTCAACCACTGGAGGTCGTCTAGGTTCTACATTCCCATCAACCGACTTCACTTTCTTGCATGGTCTATCCCTAACCTCTGCAAGACAAGCAAAGTGAAAGTCCTTGGGTTTACTCTTGCACTCACTCGTGTTGTGAGTGCTGGACTTGCAGAATTTGCACCATCGTTCACTCCACTTCCTCTTTGGAGAACTAGGTGGGCTATTCTTACCTTGGTTGACGTTAGAGATCTTCTCTAAAGAATTTACCTGTTTATTTGGTTCTCCCAAACCATTGGTCTTCTTTGTCTTCTTCTTTGACTTACTTTGATCCTTATCTTTCGATCTCGGATCTGTTGGACTGGTATCCCCAGTCTCGCCATAGACTTCACCGTATCTTTCGGCTAACTTGGTGACTATATCTAATCTCTCAGCCCCGTTCTCACCTAAGAAGTTTCGCAAGGGTTTAGACATTTGCATTCGCATCTGATCTACAACCATCAACTCACGCAAACTTTCATACTCTTCATTAAATCCGGCCAAGGCCATCCATTTAAGAAGGTATGAGTTCAATCTCACACTGTATGCAGAAAACAGTTCGCAAGGCTCTCGCTTAGAAGTCCGAAACTTCCTTCGGTATGAGTGTGCTGTGATCTCGAATCTCTTCAAGAGAGCCGCTTTCAGTGCCGGGTAATCATTCTGTAAACCCGGTGGCAAGCGTGCGTACACTTCATAACCGGCGCCTCTGAGTCCCTGGGAGAGTTTCAAACACCATTTCTGTTTGTCTAGCCCCATTGCAATAGACATGGCTTCATACTTCTCTAAGTATTGGTCTATCCGTTCCTTCTCGGGTTCGAACGGTTGTAAAGGCCACTTCATAGCCTGGTAGTCACGTCTACTGGTTGACCCTGAGCCAGGAGGTACACCTCCTCCCATAGCTCCATCAGTTACACATGTAGCAGGCACTTGTTCCTCAAGTAGCTTCATTCGATACTCATGGTCACGTTTTTCTCTCTCGGCTTCCAACTCAAGCCGTTTCATTTCAGTATCAGCCGCTATCCTCTTTTCCTCAAGAGCCACTTTACTGGCTTCCAGTTCTCGTTCTGTTCTCCTCCTCTCTCTTTCCTCTTGGCGAAAATTTCTTTCCACCTCTTTCACATAGGATTTCAAAGCACCTCCCTCTAGACCTGACTTACACCCAGTTTCCTGAACTTTGTCTAAGTCTATCTCCTGGGTAGACATGTTGACTATGAAAGGTGGGTATTCAAGTACGTGTGGGTGAAGCAATACAATGAATCAATAATCAATAGTATTAACTAATCACCACAACACACATGTCCGTCAGACAGTTAGGAGATATGCAGAAGTAGTAGAATCTTGTGTAGACTGTAGTAGAGGATATAGACTAAGTCCCTATCCCTATGTGAGAGTTCTACAACACACAAAGATCTTGGAATAATCCCGGACGAGCCGCCGCTCTGTATTCTGGAGTGTAACGAGTTCACCTTGGGTAGTGAGAGTGAACCACACCCGAGGTGTCCCTTGCACTCCCGTGTCTTCTTGCCCCAGGGGTTGGACAGGCAGATACAAATTTTTACTCTGCGGTTGATCTCATATTAGTTAATTATGTCTACACGCCCCTCCAGATTCTAGACCCCCACTAACTACCTACTCCTGTGGAACAATGAACACTTAGGCATCGTCCGAGACCACACTCAATCATTATACAAAGAGCGAGTCAACTTACATCAAGTTTATTCTACCCTTGAGAATATAGAACTGAAATGAACAGCCTGATAGAATAATCTATTTACACTAATAGAGGATAGAGTAGAGACAGAAACAGAGATAATATTGTCATCATGGAGTTGAGAAGTAGATTGGAAGCAGATGTCCTGTCCAGTCGGTCCGCCACTCACCCCGCTTCCTTCCAGTGAGATGACTAGAACCTTGGAGACCACTCCGTCCCCAGAGCGTGGATCCACAACAATAGAGTCACTGCTGGACCTCACTCACTGGACCAACTGCATCTGTATCACTCCCACGGAGTCACTGTTAATACACAGTTCTCTAACACCACTGGTTGGGAGACAATCCTCCTGGACTTGACTCCAAGTATTCGTGACTTCGATGAACCTAAGTAGTCACTGACCAATCAAATGGTCCATCAATCCTAGCACCGTAACATTGCTTGAAGAATAGGTCAATGACCAATTCAATGGTCCCTTCCTCACATCACAGTAACACTGATTGAAGAATATGTCAATGACCAATTCAATGGTCCCTTCCTCACATCACAGTAACACTGATTGAAGAATATGTCAATGACCAATTCAATGTTCCCTCACAGTAACCTTGCTTGAAGAATATGTCAATGACCAAGTCAATGGTCCCTCACAATAACCTTGCTTGAAGAATCAGATATGGCCACGGAAATGTCACTGAGTCCCACTCGAACACAGTTCATAATCTTCATACTGGGAGAGTACATTATTAGAATCAGACATCTATTTCACGGAAAACAATTCAGGTTGGACTATAATCAATTGTCCCTTCCACCTGGTAAATTTCATTTATTTCCACGTTTAGGCAGAACCACCGTAATAATATACGGACAGGTGTTTCCTTTCTTTGAGCATGCTTGCTCAAAATGCTGAAATGTTCCTGGCTGAAATAGAATATCTTCTAACGTAGAAAAACATCACAAACCACCACTTCCCACACGTGCACCTTCAGGGCACCTGGATTACTTGATGCAAACCTTCACGCATGGTGAATCACATTGAGTACATGGTGTGGTTGAGTCTGGCGTGATAAGTAAAGAATTGAACCCTTCGCTGTGTCACACGAAGTGGTTTCCTGCCAACGACAATTATAGTTGACTGGTTCCTCAACAGGCAAACTCCTGAAAAGGAAGAGCGACCGGTGAGAGTATACTGGCCCAAACATTAGTCCACATGCATCCTACCAATGGCTACTCAACCCTCAGTTATGCTACTTCGTTATACATATAACCAAAGCAGTATCTCTATATGGAGAGTAGTAAAGCATGGGTTCAGTATTGTCAGCTGGCCTCACAGAACAGCCCGTCAAACAGAGCAAGAAATCAGAATGACGAGTCTGATCGTAGGTCTCACCTATCCCTAATCATCTACCAGTCGTCGCTAACGTCAGTAGTGATAGTAAGCTGTTATCATAGTTCTAATTTAATCGAACTAAACCATAAGGTAAAGAGTCCCTGGACTCGTTCCTAACATCATCAATGTTCATTAAGAAACATAATATTGGTCAATATACCATCCCTCGGGATATAGGAATAGTACATGATCACATCCAATATGTACACAAGCCTGTTTGCTGGTGGGACCACCTGCCCACGCCATAGCAAACTCTTCTTATCAGACTCTTCCTTAGAGTCAAGAAGCCTTCTTGAGAATACATGTTCCCCACATGTTCCAAGGGTAATGTTCCAGTTCCGCCCTCTCAAGTGGGTTAGCCTTGGTCGGACCGAACTTCATCGTTGGTCTGGTTTACCAACCTATACTTTCATAACTTGCTTTCACATCCCCCATATCCTATATGTCCCCGGTCTCATACAGCCTCCTTGCATCCTTCCATACTTCCAGCACCTTAGCATTCTCTCGCACTAGCGCCAGTATGAAAGAAACAGGATATCTTAGCCAAGAATTCAGAACGCATGTTTATATCGCGACGGCACGCATTGTTATCACGCGTCGACCTATTCGGCGTTCGGAATTACTCCAGGAAGTATAACATGCCATGACCTAATATATATACACAATGTCACATCATATATATATATATATATAATATATCACCAAAGCAGACTTACCTGACCACAGAAATCCGGTGTTCCACACAATGAATTCACTATTACGTTACTACACAATAGTTACATCTTTCCTGGTGGCACAGAACTACTTTCTTCCTTTACTTAGTAACTAAGCCCAATTTTGTCTGAATCTCCACCTACCAACTTACCTGGTTTTCTAACCGTTCTTCTGGCTTCAGCAACTGACTGACATAAACTAAGTTTCTATCAGGCACAAGTAACTATGTTTTATTCTGACACAGCAACCTATTAGATGCAACGATTTACAATATATGGCAAATATAATTTACATCCATATAGCCCCATCGCCTTCCTGCGTTCCCAACAGCTGATTCGCGAACACGCAGTAAACAAACACACGATTAGCCATCAACCGCGTTATCGATCGGTTTGCTAATTAGTATGCAAGGACATCCGCATAGGTAATGAGGTTAGAACAATGGCGTGTGATACACACTTACAGAGTTAAATGATTTAAACAAATATGTACCTGAATGGTGTGAACCAGATTTCCAGTCAGCTTCAGAACTGTTCAAGAGCTTCTCAGCTTCCTTTCCGTAACAGTCAGCCGAATCATGGTTGAGGTGAGACGCCACACAAAATTGGCTCACAAGGTCTGCGTCTGCTCTCTCCGAGCAAGGTGGAAGTGAATGAAAGGTTTAGCCAATTTCCCCACTCGTGCCAACTCAATGCGCACGAGAAGCTAGTGCTTCTTGAGAAAAGACACTTTCTCGGGAAACCGTCATTCCCCGCCTAGAATTTCTAGATCTCTCTGCACGAGAATTTAGTGCGATACCCAGCCTCACGTGTCACTCAAATTCCGGTGTTTCGAGAAGATTCTAGATAGTAATTCCTCCATCGGCTTCCCTCAGTCTATTTTTAGCTGGGAAAGTCCCCCGATGACGCGCCAAAATAGTGCGGGATCTTTACGACCCAAGACAGATAAACGCGTTTCGTCACACCCATGTCTACCTACTGGTGTTGAGCCTGGGATGGAGGAACCTCCAACTGCTCCCTCAGTTTCTCCATTAGATTGACTCTTCAACTCGAGTTCCCTCATCCGGTACTCGTGCTCCCTTTTCTGAGCTTGTTGTTCAGCTTCCAGTTTCCTAGCTGCTTGCTCAGCTTCAAATTTCTTAGCTGCTTGCTCAGCTTCAAATTTCTTAGCTGCTTGCTCAGCTTCCAATTTCTTAGCTGCTTGCTCAGCTTCCAATTTCTTAGCTGCTTGTTCCAACTCCATCCTTCTCAATTCCAACTCGGCCTTTCGATCTTCCCTTTCTGCTTGACGATACTCTCTCTCCACTTCCTGTATGTAATCCGTTAGAGCAGAACTTGACAGTCCCATTTCTTCCCCCTTTGCCCTTAATTCTGCTGTGCTTAGTTTAGGGGTGGCCATTTCACAGAGAGGTAAGCTAGCAGGTCAAGTACAATATAACTTCAAATTACAATACAGATATATGACCAAGTACTATAAATCTAGATATTACCACACACAGCACATTCACTCAGTGACAAGAGTAGAATCAGGACCACAGACCTATGCAGACGTGTGAAGTGTGACCAGGTAAGATATTAGTCCTAACCCCTATCCACATTCACTCTAGCTGGATTCTCCAATATGATATCTCCCTCTTATAACTAAGGATCCCGTGTCAAAAGACCCCGTTGTCAGATGATCCCACTGTCAAAGGTTCCTGCTTGCAGGAGATCTCGCTGTCCAAGGATTCCGTTTACGGGAGATCCCGCTGTCCAAAGATCCCGGACGATCCCCCAATATTGTCGTGTCCTCCTTTAAAGTGTCTTCCCTGGAGTGAGGAGAGTCAACACCCACATTATAATATTTTTCTTTCCTATCAATATCCTGGAGAATCCACCAGCTTCCGTCCAACACACTCCATCAGCCCGTGGACACCTTTTCCTATCACTCTCTCACTGTCGTACTACGCCTCCTCTCATACTTCCCCAACGCAACATACTCAACAACTCTTGCTTCTAAAAATTAAAAAAGATTAATTTATTAAAAGAAAAGTGTAACGTATATGAGACGTGTATGCGAAGAAAATGTGTGTCGTGTATTATAACATAAATGTATATGTCAGCCTTCAAAGCTCAGGATCATAGTGCACACATCATGGTAAGGATTACACGACATCACACGAGTCAGTACAATAGACCTCACTGAAGTCGTATCCTTCTCTCCAGACATGTCCTCCTCCAGGAGCTCTGATGACCATGAGATCTGAATCCCATGTAAATATATATTCCGTGGAAAATACTATTATTGTTCCTAACACAACGGTTCCTATTAGTTCTGTATTTTCACTCTTAAACAGTCAATGTATCTAGACAAAAATGGCTTGCTTTATTCATTAGATATAGTCTGAAAGTTCTGATTTCCTAGATACATGGAACAGCTACACTTCAATGTTTGGTTTCATCTAATGTGAACATCAGTTCCTACTGATCTAGTTCCTCATGGGCTGAACATCCATCACTTCAGGTGTGTTATCGATTGGTATTCACTCATGTAGGATACATATACCATTAGGCTCCACCGAGCAATGTGTATTAACTTCTTCCGTTGCGAAAGTTGCTGGCCCATCTCTCTACATCATAATTTATCCGGGATCGGATTTTTCATTGGTTCCGGGTTCTTCATTCCAACCAGAGGAAACCTGTAAAATAAATCATACAACTGGTAATAGCCTCCCCGTCACTGATCTCTATTAGATGATCGTGGCCATCGGCCTCGCTCAGAAAATACAGTGAACCTACTCTGTCAGGGACAGATGACTCAACCCATTGGTTATCATCAGGCCAAGACAAGAAAAAAAAATCAACAAACAGAATGCGGAACCCCGCCCACCAACGACACCTACTGGAATATCCCAATTATCCCTCTTTACTCAATTCTCAACTAGTAAAGCTTATCAACACTTCACTAATCTATTTTCAACTAACAGAGCCAAGTATCACTTCCCTACTCCAGCTAGTTTTCCACTAACAGTGCTAATCATCACACGTTAGTTTAACAAGGCTACAGCCTATATTAATTAGAACTAATTATAATAGGTTCTACCTTAGGCAACACCGCAGTTAGATCCAATTACATCCACTCTTGCCATGACAGGCACGTGTAAAATTAAATTAACTCAATTCGCACACGGTAGACATTTCCAATCAGAACCGCAGTGCCGAAGCACGTCCGCTAAAATCCAAGGTTTGAGTTAAACTGTCCTCTCCAATCATGGTTTTTGGCAAAACCTAAAATTGGTCGCGTGACGGTATTCTTCCTGTCCACACAGGTGTTATTTGGACATATCATCCATTGTCAAGAACCCATTTTCCCTGGCTTAGTCACTGTCAGAGTTGTCATCAGTTGTTTTGACTCCCCCAACAAACTAGCGAGTTACCGTATGATCCCAACAACGGGTTTCCCCAACAAGCTGCCAATCTTCTTGATGTCCGGAAACTATAAATTGACGGACGGACTGTTTTATTCCGAGCTGAGTACTTCCGCTTCCAATCCGACCTGTTTATAAACTGTCAAATCGATGTATGATTCAGCTCACCCACTTCCCCTACACATCTGCAGCTGTTAACTTTGCCCGACATGTGATGGCTGACATCCGATTGCAACCAAGATCCGACGGGTTCCATCTGTATTCGAATGTTGACAAACTGTCAAAGCGATGCCGGGATTTGTCTCATTCACCACCGAATGTTCCCATTCTGTCCACCAGATGTAAACACGTGCCGCTACATTTTCTGGATTTGTTGAAACAACCTTTGGCCTCGACCATGCCGCTAATTCAGAACGCCTTTATTCTCATAATGGTTAAATCACGTTGGTCCATCATGTGACACATATGTGCATAGGGGAATAGAAATTGCATTTATTGTTTGTTAGGACAGTAAACACGTGGAAATTTGTATTAGGATAGCGTACCCACCTCCCACATTCATAAGACTTGGGTTCAAATCCACGATGTGGATGGGTATTTTGGCTTCTGGGAAGTGAAATGAAAATGTTATCCCGTACTCTGCGTGACGAGTACTTGGGCAGGCTGTCTCCAGTTGGACACGAACATATCCCGCTGACAAAATTTATCAGTGCCCTGATGACATTGTTTAAGGACACTAGTAAAATGAGAGGTTGGCGAAGTGGTTACCCCCAGCCTCTCCCTCCGAAGATTGTGGGTTCGATTTTGAGCCCAGTCGTTCGGTTCACGAGTGCGGTTTTCTCTGAGACCCCTGGGGGTCGTTACTGAAGCTGCTGAGTTCGTGCTCTGTACGACGCTTTCGGCATGAAGTCCTGGGGAAATAGATCGAGTCATATTGGTTAAAACCTAATGCAATGACGTAATGAATTCGATTCCCTTGCTTTTTAAATCCCGTTAAACTCATAACATGATATAAATGCGACCTCTTCACCAACCCTGGGGATTTAGTATGGATTCAGAAAGAAGATAGACTTTAGCAGATTGGAAAATGAGTAGACGTAAACAGGAGTAAAGTTATTAGAAAGGCTTTGACTTTACGTATCAGTATTTTTCAGTTTATATTTCTGGATGTCGATTCATTGAGTTCTCATTTCATTGTGATAGTGATGTAGGCTTTAAGGAGCCGTTAGAGCTATTTTGATAACAGACTGGAAGGAATGTGTTCATGGTTATATAAAAATGTTTTGCATATCCTTTACATGACATCGATGTCAACATCAGCATCTTTCAGCTGATTGTTGATTTCTTGGCAAGATTACGCTCAGTAGCTTGCCATTGCTTTCTGAGCGGCCGACTCACATACCCCGTAAGTTACCGACGAGGAGAGAACTACTTCCAATTCTCGCTCAACGTCACGTTACTTACGAGAGTACACGAGATTACGGAGAAAGTGGTGTAACCTCTAGACCACAGAGGCCGGCGTGCATGGTTATGCCAGAATGTGACCACGTTCCTACGTGGAAGCTGAGAATAATAGCATTGTAATCGACCATACATGTCGTAGGGGGCGACTAAGAAGGTTTTCAGTCGAGTGTGGATGAGATCCTTAAAGGAAAGCAGTGAATACTGACACAGTGTAACCTACCTTACATCTTCCTTGCATCTTCCGGTCAAGATGGCGACCGGCGGTTGTATTGTTTTTGTGATCCTTCCCCTTTACGCGTGGGAGATTGATATTTTCATCTTCTACGTGTAATTTCTGTGCCAGGATGTAAAACCAGGAATTTCTTCTCAAGATCTGCGCCGATGCTACGGAGGTCATGCAGTGAGCGAAGGAATCCTTGAGTGAATTTTCGCAGCGTGTGTGGTTCTGTGGTGTTCGGTTTTTTCAATATGGCGGAACAATGTGTGTGGTCCTTGCCGACGGCTGTCAACAAAACAAGACGGCGGGGCCAAAGTGGTGGACGCAAGCGACATGGCATTCGTGTATGTGTAAAACATTTTAGACTTACATGTAACCGTCTGGGCCTCAGGTATGCTCGTATTCTATATTGGAACTGCGCCAGCCCTATTCTCTAATACCTGGTTTACAGGAATGACATTGTAGCACTCCAGGTGACTAGACTGGATGATCAGCTACTCCAAAAGGCCGGTTTCAAATGTTTCTACAACAGGCAACATCTGGGAAGAACGATACTCATTCGCGACAGTATGGTGGCTTAAGAGTTAGACATGTCCATGTGGGACAATGATGACATACAAATACAGGCATTTAGAGTTCAATCCGGTCTACCATTCGTGTTGTTTAATGTTTATGCCCGTAATGCGAGTGTCGATTCCCAGAAGTGGCAGGTCATGAAAAAATGTCATTTTCTGTGGCGATTTCGACGCTAAAGGCAGATCTTAAGGAAACATTTCCTCCAAAACACAGGGGGAGGAGCTCGAGACTGCACTTGAAACGACTGAAATGGCTGTGTCACCAGAACAGCAAGCCGGCCATGTGATGAGGACGGTGCTTTTGATCTGTCGCTGGTTTCTAATTCACTCACTACAGTGTGTAGATGGGGTGTCCTAGGGTACCACGGCAAGGTCCGCCACCCTTGCAGTATATTGGTGGAGAAAGGCAGAACCAGGCACCACAAGTCAACGGTCAAGGCCTTCCAGTATGACAGTACAGTTCAAGACGTGGTAAGTAAAATAAGGTGCGATAAGCGAAGAAACTTTCAGGGCAGGAAAAAACATCTAGGAGCAGCCACCCTAGATGGAATTTTAAGGTGGAGAAGGCCTGGATGGATAAGCGTAGTGCTATAAGGAAATGGCACAATGCCAAGAAGAACAGAGTTGCCCATCCTATTCCTGCATGCACTTAGAAAGAGAGATGCACACAAAAGTAAGCTATTTCAAAAAACAAAAAATAAGCTGGTTAAGATGGTTAAAAGAGAAAAATGAGCAGAGGTATGTCAACGAGTAAGCACAGACAAGTCACTGAAATTGTTCTGGCGACTACATAAAAGCATGAGTGGGGTAGTCAAGAATAAGAGAATTTCTGACTTCCAAGGTGCTGACCTCATCTGGCAGAGGACTGACGAGAACAAGGGCAAAGCCCTCTTCGAACGCTATCTAGAGCAGAGCAACCAGACAGACGTGAGAGGCCGAAATCTTTACAAGGAGGTAATCTCAGACAGGTGTAAGGCCCAAAACATTTGGGATGAAGACACCGTGACAGTGAAAGTAATCAAGGTTGTGCTTCGACGATCAAAAAACAGCGCTCCGAGGCCAGATTCCCTTGTCGAAGCCTGGCAAAGACCACACAAAATTCAAGGATATCGAGTAATAACCATGTAAAATACAATAGGCAAGCTGCTGGAAAATTTAAATGCCAGAAAAATATCAAGCCAACTAGAGAAGCAAGGTGTTTTCCCACCCACCCTGGGAGGGTACGGTCCTAAAAGAGAAACCTGGACCAATGCAGCCGTTTTGCCCATGATGTTTATGAAGGTTTCCACTCAGGCATTGAAACCTTTGCTGCAATGATTGATATTTAGGACGCGTACAGCAGAGTACCATTGAATTTTCTAATGTTTCAGTTTCTAGAACACTAGATAAGTCCGTTCCTCTTTAGTTGGATCGCTGCAGCCCTCTTCCAACGGTAAGTAGTTTTTATATGTGGCAGTTAGACGTTAGAACCAACAACAATATATCCTAGCCTACCAAAGAGATCACCATTATCTACGGTGCTGTTCAACGCCTACACTGTGAGAATCACAAGCGAGCAGATCACTGGAACAGGGAGGACATTGTCATATGCCAACGATGTTTTAGTGTATCGTCAGGGTAAGAATAGAGATCTGGTTGCTGTGAAACTGCAAACCAAACTCAAACACATAAGTACTTGGTTTGCTGAAGCTGGAGATACGTTTTGATCGAAACCTTGCTTATAATGTGCAGATAGACCAGGTGATAACAAAGGCCAAGCGGGGTTTGGCTGCGATGCGGGTGATGGTGGCAGCAAACTGTGAGCATCGCCATCTATGCCTCCAATACGAGGGACTGGTCATGTTTGTTTTTGAATATGCGATGCTGATCCTGACTCTCAGCCATAAGCAGATATAACGGATGGAAAGGATACAAAACGAAGCTATGCGCATTATTCTTGGATGTACACGAGATACAGAATGCAGGGCGATGCGCTACCTTCTTGATTTTCCAACCATTGAAGACAGACTACAAATTTGCAGAGCATGTGCCTACCTCAGAGTCAACGCAAACACACAACATCCACTGCATAGTGAAATTAGGAAGGTGAAGGGCGGGAGGTTAAAAAGAGGAAGGTCGTGGATGGGTCAAGCGGAAGACATTCTTCAACAGGTGTGTTCACTGGAGGACTTAGAACCTGGCGATGAGTGGGTACAAGTGCCAACAGATTTCTGAACGTCCTTTTCAGTTTGCATCCAGACGGACAGAAAATGTAGACAAGAAAATCCGGCTGCTGTGGAGGCGGAGGTACAAGCTTTGATTTTCGAGAATTCGTTAGACGGTGATGCTGTCATTTACATAGATGGGTCGGTCGTCCCACATGTGAGAAGCTCATGGACCTTTACGGCTCAGGCCGGAGGGAGAACTGTAAAGGAGGACTCTGGCGCTTTTATTGAGACCACAAGTAACCTGACTATGGAAGTCATGGCAGTAAGTAAAGTAATAACATTGCTCGAGACACAGACATTCACTAGAGCATGAGTCCTTAGCGACTCATTGAGCATGCTCAAGAGGGTAGAGAGGGGTGGATCCGAAAAGAGTGGTAGCTGTCTCTGACGCGGTCTCGGCTGGCAAAGATTAGTTTCATCTTCGTGCCAGGGCATGCGGGAGTACAAGGAAATGAGCGGGCTGTCAAGCTCGCAGGTATAGCTAATGTGGAGGGCGGACGCACCATGGCCAGGCTGACATTCTGAATGCGCTAAGAGAAGTAAGACTTTTGCTAAAACCAAGTGATGACTGGGAATCTACAACCATGCTCAGACCGCGAGAACAGCAAGTTAAAAGAGGTGTGGCCAAACAAGAACACTACGCAGGAAGCCAAAGAAGATTGATAAACCAACACATAACTGGTGTCGTTAGCCGCTACACGCTGCGGGATTTGCTGAGGAGGGGATCCGAGCACTTATGGGCTGAATAGTTCGATGTGCAATGAGGATGATCTGTCGACTAACTAACTAACTAACTAACTAACTAACTAACTAACTACTAACTAACTAACTAACTAACTAACTAACTGTCTAACTAACTAACTAACTAACTAATTGTCTAAATAACTAACTAACTAACTTCAAAACAATGTTTTCCCGTGATGAATTTGAATAACGAAGACACATACAATAGATTGCACGATTTATTGCCTGGCATATTTCGCTGCATCTCGTCAGGTACATACTGCAGAAATCACACAACTTACGTGAATTAATTAGATAAATCTTTCAAACGGAAATATACACATGTTCGCACAATAATGTCGATTGTATACCACGGTAATTTTAAACTGACTAACATGTCTTTCTGCTTACACAAGGATGGCTTACGAAGGTTGATTAGTATAGCTTCAGCAAACTTTAACAATCGACTACTTTGTGTATTGAACAACACACGGAAGGCACTGTTTCTTTCAACCACGTGTCCACTCTCGAGCACATGTCTCCCGACCGATGAAGCAAGACTTTTCCGGTGTGTCGGCCTGCCTAAGCTACCATCTTCTGTGTGTAGTATCTTGTCCGACCAATTCGGAATATGTTCCGAAACCCTGCAATGTAACTGTCGCTCAGTTCTGTCTATGTAGATGGCCTCTCATCTGCATGTAAATTGGTAAATACAATTTGGTTTGGCGTACAAAGCTACAGGTTCTTTTACTGCTGGGACTGGGATTGGTGTGTTTCTGTACCTGATGACTAGAGCTGCAGCACAGAATGTTCGCTCGACTGCTGTGGTGAGCCGGTCCCGCAAACGTTGCATTACGTCATCTCCTCGGAAGGTTATCTGGATGAATACTTTGAGTTTAGGGACTGTAGTTACTTCTGATTTCGGTTTGGGCTGTTGGCAGTGGCGCTTTATAAATCCTGTGGAGTACCCATTCAGGTTTAAGGCATTCTTCAGAGTTTTAAATTCCTCTGTCAGTGTGTCCTGGGTGCATATCTTCCTAGCACGGTCAAACAGGGTCCGTACTAAGCCCCGTTTGTATTGGACAGGTGCGAAGCTCTGAAAATTTAAGTATTGGCCAGTCCATGTTTCTTTGCGGTACACCGATCTTTGAATTGTGCCATCTGCTCTACGTCTCATTAGGATATCTAGAAACGGCAACGCTTCGTTGTGTTCGTGTTCCATAGATAAAGAGATGTTTATATGTGTCTCATTCATTGTGGCCTAGAACGACGTTGCTTGTAGCTCGTCTGTGGTGATAATTAGTATATCGTCCACGTAACGACGGTAAAAGGCCAAGTTATTGATTTCTGAGGATCTCTTTTCTTCTAAGTGTGCCATGAAGATGTCCGCTAGAATAGGTCCAAGAGGACTCCCCATGGCCACTCCGTCAATTTGGCGATATGACTTGTTTAGAAAGTTGAATTGTATGTTGGCAGTACATAATTTTAATAGCCTCTCTAGAATAGCTGATGGTATGCCTACTTTTAGTTGTTTGTCTCTAATGCGTTCGCTTATTATATTCACGGTTTCATCTAATGGAACGTTGGTGAATAAAGAGGCAATATCCATGCATGCCATGTGTTTGTTGTTTATGTCCATAGTATCCAATAATTCCACCAGTTCGAATGTATCCCTAAGTGTTCTTAGATCGAAGGACTGTCGTACTGGCTTTAAATTTTCAGCTAGCCATCTCGCCATTCGGTGTTGTGCCGAGTTAACCATGGAAAGGATCGGTCTTAGTGGGATGCCGGGCGTGTGAAGCTTGGGTAGACCGTGTTGACCGTAGTGTTGTTCGTGTTGACCGTAGTGTTGTTCAATACACAAAGTAGTCGATTGTTAAAGTTTGCTGAAGCTATACTAATCAACCTTCGTAAGCCATCCTTGTGTAAGCAGAAAGACATGTTAGTCAGTTTAAAATTACCGTGGTAGACAATCGACATTACTGTGCGAACATGTGTATATTTCAGTTTGAAGGATTTATCTAATTAATTCACGTAAGTTGTGTGATTTCTGCAGTATGTACCTGACGAGATGCAGCGAAATATGCCAGGCAATAAATCGTGCAATCTATTGTTTGTGTCTTCGTTATTCAAACTAACTAACTAACTAACTAATTGACTGACTAACTAACTAACTACCTAACTAACTAACTAACTAACTAACTAACTAACTAACTAACTAACTAACTAACTAACTGACTGACTAACTAACTAACTACCTAACTAACTAACTAACTAACTAACTAACTAACTGACTGACTAACTAACTAACTACCTAACTAACTAACTAACTAACTAACTGACTAACTAACTACCTAACTAACTAACTAACTAACTAACTAACTAACTAACTAACTTTACATAAAATACAGAGAAATATCAATTCGTCCTCAGATCTCTACTTCATTCTTCTCCTTGTATAATCATTAACAAATAATAATTAGTGTTTATTTATGAAATCACATAAAGAGATATATTAATCAGCGTCAATTGTTGAATATTATACCAATTCCTTCCCCCCCCCCCCCCCCCCCAAAAAAAAAATTTGGCCTGGAAACAATATTAGTCATGGAAGCCCATTACTGGAAATCTGAATGCCAACAAATACAAAATAAAACATAGGATGTCTTAAAGTTACATCAGGCGAGCATGATAGCGGACACACTTATGTGGAGCTAGAGTTGTTGATAATAGGGGATAGTGAAAGTGCATGATCATAGACTTTATCCCCTATATTTAGAACGATCGATCTAACGAATTAACGAAAAAGCGTGTAAATCATCATCATCATCATCATCATCATCATCATCATCATCATCGTTATCTTCATCATGTCATCCTATTCCTCTTGTATCTTGTGGTGTCAAGGTGAAGCGAAAACAGCGGGAAAGTGCTTGTTTATGGGCTTCATATATCATTATTCCCATGGACTCTGTTATTCCTTCTGTCCAAGGTTTACACAGTCGGCCTCTTCTTTTGATTCTATTTAGTCTGTACATCATTGCTTGTTGTGATATACTGTCAGTTGGAAGTCTAGTTATGTGGTCGAACCATTTCAATTGAAGGTTTCTAATGACGTGTAAATGACGTCCAGAAACAATAATACGAGGAGAAGATTTATGAAGACGACTGTTATGGAACTAGTTCACAAGGTTTATGCGAGTGGCGAAGAAATTGTAGATGACGCTGACTAAAAACTAAGCCATAAGACGAACATTGTAAATGGCGTTTAAATAAAAGAACGACAAGGAGCTCGTAAATGCGATTTAATAAAATGACACTGAACTAGTAAATACTATGTATAGATAAGATGATTTATTGTGATAAGGATGGCAAGCTGTTGGTTGTTGTCTTTAAATAATGCTGTTAAGCGTCGAGGGGAGAGGTTATTGAAGTTCCAGTGGCTGTATAGCAGCCAATATAATGCTAGAAAGAAACATGACAAAGAACTAGTTTAAAATGTGTGTCACGTACTCACAGTCTCAAATGACCACCATATCACAGTCTCAAATGGCCACCACCGGGAAGGTTAACCCGGTCAACAAATACCCGCAGAAGTCGGATGTGTCGGCCTAACGGCGCAAGAAAGCAGCTTAAACTCCGGATGAACGCAGAAGAAGAATAAATGGCCATCATATCAAGCACGTTGATATGAGAATAATTGTACCACCTACTATGTTGTCCATAGTTTAAAATGTGTGTCAAGTACTCACAGTCCCAAATGACCACCATATCAAGCCCAATCATCATCATCATCATCATCATCATCATCATCATCATCATCATCATCATCATCATCATCATCATCATCATCATCATCATCATCATCATCCTTCTCCTCCTCCTCCTCATCATCATCATCAACATCATCATCATCATCATCATCATCATCATCATCATCATCATCATCAGCATCATCATCATCATCATCATCATAATCGTCATCATCATCATCATCATCCTCCTCCTTCTCCTCTTCCTCCTCCTCCTCATCATCATCATCATCATCCTCATCATCATTATCATCATCATCATCATCATGTCATGCCGATAAGCGTGGGCGGCCATGTTTCGCCATCCAACTCAATCACCGGAGTCGCGGATCAGCTCAGTGTTCCTGTCTCAACCATGTCATATGGCCAAGCCATCCAGGTATTTACTTCTCTGCCTTCCCCGTGTTCTCATCCCCTCGATCTAGCCAGCTGTCACCAAGTTCTTCAATATATTTCTTCTCATAACGTGACCCAAAAAATGTTAACTATCTATGTCTAATTTCTCTAATCAGTTTACTATTTTCATTTGTTTCTTGTAGAACTTGGTCATTGGTTTTTCTGTCTGCATTCTTTGCATTTTCTTCAGAAACCACATTTCCAGAGCCATCAGATGTTTTTCAGCGTGTTTGCTCATTTTGCACGCTTCACACCCATACAAAAGCACAAGTTCTATGTAACACCTCAACACTCTTTTTTCTCGTTCCATATGTCATCTTTTTATTGGTCAGTATGTTTTCTATCTTGCAAAAGGCTTTAAAAAAAGTCGCTTAAAAGTCGATAAGGTCGACTTCAACTCACCGGGTTTTATCCCATATGGCTCAGTCTCTTTCCGCAGCGCGGAAAGCGTCACACAAAGCACGAACTCCGTAGCTTTTAGCGACGACCCACAGGAGTCTCCGAAACATTTAACTCGTAAACCGAAGGGTGCGGCCCGGATTCGAACCTACAACCTTCGGAGAACGAGTCAAACGGCTTGACCACTTCGCCCCTTTGCCATGGCTGTTCTTGTTCTAATCTCTTAAAGGCATCTCACATCAGATGTTATTACTGTTCCGATATAATTGTACCGATTCACTTGTTTAAGAATATTCCCATTTATTTGTATATTTCATTGTAGCATTTCCTCTTTCCTTGTGACGACCATAATCTGTGTCTTGTTACAATTTAATTCTAACCCTAGTTGTTCACTATGTGTAGCAACCGCATCTATTAAATGTTGTAGATCTTGCTCATTGTCTGCAATCAATACTGTATCATCCGCATATCTAATGTTATTGATATTTCGTCCTCCAATGTTTCCATTCATATCTTCTACATTTCTGATAATAGTTTCAGTGTACAGTGAAAAAAGACCTAGAGACTTTACACATCCCTGTCTCACACCTCTCTTAATAGGCTGATATTGGCCTATTTCTTTAACAATCCGTATGGCAACTTGTTGTTTCCAGTATATGTTTTATTACAAGTCTAAGGTCCTTTCCATCCATTTGTAGACTTTCAAGCATTTTTATCATGTTGACATGTTTTACTTTATCAAAAGCCTGTGTGTGGTCAATAAGGCATAAGTCAATAAAGGTGAATAAAGTATAAGTCTTTGTTTACTTCTATATAGTGTTCAATTAATGTTCTCAGCATATATACAGCATTTACTGTACCCTTGCCTTCTACAAACCCACATTGTTCTTCTTCTGTTGTTAGCTGTATTTTCTTCCTAACTCGTTGCATGATAATTCTTAGAAAAATCTTCGTGATGTGGCCCATTATACCAATTGTTCGGTGTTGGCCCATTCAA
>JACEFZ010014664.1:0-111244 GCA_014155875.1 Cepaea nemoralis | reverse complement strand
TTTTTGGGGTTTTTTTTTTAATTTTTTTTAAAACTTTGATTACTAGATAGCTACTAAATATGTTGGACATTTTAAGGTTAACAAATTTACCTGACCTTTTCAAGAAAAAATCAATATGATATGGACTAAATGATTTACATGGCATTTTCCCGTTGTTTAATAACCATATAATGCTCAAAACCGGTACTAGCCCCCAAAAATACCTGTTGTCGTCTTACTATCTAGGTGGACTGGTTGGGTTCACACAGTATTAATAACACAAGCAATCAAACTACTTTGCTGTAATATAGCCTATTTATTGTGGCTATACAGTTAACATCATATCACATTGTTCATTGACATTAAACCATGATACATTTATAATCATGTCACATCCTAGCACACTATCTAGTCTATAATATGAAGATCTACAGAGTCCCTCTCAGGCAGACCCTTGTTGCCTGTCGCGAGTCCAATCGCCCTCTGTTCGTCTACCGCGTGTCGCTATTCGACGGGCGGTAACTCTGCCCGAGTTCCTCGTGGACCCCGCTTGAGGCGGGTCATCTCAATGTCCACGAACCCTGGACTCGGTGACTCTTGTTCTAGAAAGCTCTGGACGTTTCTTGTCCAGAGCGACTTGGTTATCTTTCTTGGGCTGGAGTTGCAGCCCTCTAATTCTTTCTGGTGATAAGCTTTAGGTGAGAAGTTGACACACAGAAGTATCAGTTTGGGAACCCTTTGAGGACACTTAAGTTAGTTCATATCCTTTACAGTACGTAGCACTCAACTCAAAAATGTTTAACTGTTTGTGATTCCTGGGCTAGTTTACGTTCAGTAGATTATCATTGCTTTCTGAACGACCGGCACTCATACAACTGTATAGAAACCAAAGCAATGCGGTCTGCAGACTTCCAAATCTCCCGCAGCTGACCTTCGAGTGCATTCATGACACCTTGGCCACAAAGCCGGTGAGGCCACTAAGACAGCTCATAAATAAGCAGACTTGTATTGATTGGCGCTTATAGAAGTAGAAGACAGAGGTAGAGGCTAGAGGACACACTAGACAACACCTCTAAATGACCAACTCCAAATGACGACAGCGCCTTCAAATGACCACATCACCTCTAAATGACATCATCACTTCTAAATGACGACATAAACTCCAAATGGCGACATCACCTCCAAATGACGACAGCACCTCAAAATGGCGGCGACATCCCCAAATGATGTCAGCACCCCCAAATGGCGACATCACCACCAAATGATGACCGCACCTCCAAATGGCGACATCACCCCCAAATGATGACATTACCTCCAAATGACGACGGCACCTCCAAATGACGACATTACCCCCAAATGACGACATTACCCCCAAATGACGACAGCACCTCCAAATGGCGACATCACCCCAGATGATGACAGCACCTCTAAATGGCGACATCACCCCCAAATGACGACATTACCTTCAAATTACGACGGTACCTCCAAATTACGACAGAACCTCAAAATTACGACAGCTCCTCCAAATGACGGCAGCTCCTCCAATTGACGACAGCTCCTCCAAATGACGGCATCACCTCGCTGCAGGACCAAGTGTACTTCAACGCATGATCAACTAGATACACCTTCGTACCTGCGGTCTCTGCCGGTTCCCAGGGCCTGCATGTCTAGGAGTCCATCATCATCATGTAGATGTGTTGTTGCATGTTATTTGTACAGGGTGTAGTTTTAATGACTGTACAGTGTTTGAAAATATTGCCGGTCCAAGTTTTGCATTCACCCTCTGTAAATTCATGTAACATAATAGGTAAATACAAAACTTGGACCGGCGATATTTTTAAACACTGCACAGTCATTATAAATACATCCTTTAGTATGTTGCGATCAGCTTCAAAGCCTGGCTGATTTACAGTAATATTACGTTCAGCAGTTGGCAAAACTATCATTTAATTCTCGTAAATTGTTTACCAGGCTTCATCTGAGAAGGAAAGTCGGTCAGCAAAGGGATATTCACAGCAATGTTTTCCTCGAGTGAATTTTAACAATGAAAACACAGATGATTGAAAAATTTATTGCCTGACATTTCGCCGCGTCTCTTCGGGCGCATACTTCAGACATCAGAAACCTACATCAGTAACACGCCATATTTTGAAAACCTGTCATGAATAGAGATAATGTGTGTCATCTGTTGTTTAACGCACAGAATGGACGAATCTTTAAAGTTTGCTGAAGCCTTTGCTATTCATATAGCCAAGCCATTGTTTTGTAGAAGAAAGGACATGGTAATCAGTTTAAAATTACCTTCGTATACAATTTAAATTACTGTGGAGATATTTGTGTTGTATATTTCAGCATGAAGGATATATCTTATTGCTTTAATTTATGTTGTGTTAATTCTTCAGTATGCACCTCGAGATACAGCGAAATAAATTGTGCGACCTATTGCTTTTCACTATGCCTTCTCACGCTTCAGCGATACATACAGTGTATTTGCATGTTGCCATCCCAGCCAGTCACAACAATATTAAGGAATAGACAGCCGCGTGCATACGCTGTTTTGTCGTTGGGAGTAAGTTCGCTGGCGTCTCAAGCTAATGAACTCCCCTCGTTGCTTATTAGGAGAAAACTGTAGTTGGCCGGGTAGTTGAGTGCATTTTTCTTTTGATGTCTCTCGGCCGATGACATCTGTGGTTGTTGATTTCTCGTCTGAGAAACACAAACGCAGATTTGATGCTGCATCATGGGCAACGTAATCACTTAGACAGAGGAGTAAAGTTATCCCCCGCTGTGTCTGGGTTGAACTTAGATGCTGAGGCGGCGTATCACGCTAGCTGGGGTTTTGTAGCATCGAATCGTTGTGTTGTCTGTACGATGGCTGGGTGTGGTAGCAGCATTGCATCGTTGTGTTGTCTGTACGATGGCTGGGTGTGGTAGCACTACATCGTTGTGTTGTCTGTACGATGGCTGGGTATCGTAGCACTACATCGTTGTGTTGTCTGTACGATGGCTGGGTATGGTAGCACTACATCGTTGTGTTGTCTGTACGATGGCTGGGTATGGTAGCACTACATCGTTGTGTTGTCTGTACGATGGCTGGGTGTGGTAGCACCACATCGTTGTGTTGTCTGTACGATGGCTGGGTATGGTAGCACTACATCGTTGTGTTGTCTGTACGATGGCTGGGTATGGTAGCACCACATCGTTGTGTTGTCTGTACGATGGCTGGGTATGGTAGCACCACATCGTTGTGTTGTCTGTACGATAGCTGGGTATGGTATGGTAGCACCGCATTGTTGTGTTGTCTGTACGATGGCTGGGTGTGGTAGCACCACATCGTTGTGTTGTCTGTACGATAGCTGGGTGTGGTATGGTAGCACCGCATTGTTGTGTTGTCTGTACGATGGCTGGGTATGGTAGCACCGCATTGTTGTGTTGTCTGTACGATGGCTGGGTATGGTAGCACCACATCGTTGTGTTGTCTGTACGATGGCTGGGTGTGGTAGCACTGCATCGTTGTGTTGTCTGTACGATGGCTGGGTATGGTAGCACCACATCATTGTGTTGTCTGTACGATGGCTGGGTATGGTAGCACCACATCGTTGTGTTGTCTGTACGATGGCTGGGTGTGGTAGCACTGCATCATTGTGTTGTCTGTACGATGGCTGGGTATGGTAGCACCACATCGTTGTGTTGTCTGTACGATGGCTGGGTGTGATAGCACCGCATTGTTGTGTTGTCTGTACGATGGCTGGGTATGGTAGCACCACATCGTTGTGTTGTCTGTACGATGGCTGGGTCTGGTAGCACCACATCGTTGTGTTGTCTGTACGATGGCTGGGTGTGGTAGCACCGCATTGTTGTGTTGTCTGTACGATGGCTGGGTATGGTAGCACCACATCGTTGTGTTGTCTGTACGATGGCTGGGTCTGGTAGCACCCCATTGTTGTGTTGTCTGTACGATGGCTGGGTGTGGTAGCACCGCATCGTTGTGTTGTCTGTACGCAGGCTGGGTGTGGTAGCACCGCATTGTTGTATTGTCTGTACGATGGCTGGGTGTGGTAGCACCGCATTGTTGTGTTGTCTGTACGATGGCTGGGTGTGGTAGCACCACATCGTTGTGTTGTCTGTACGCAGGCTGGGTCTGGTAGCACCGCATTGTTGTGTTGTCTGTACGATGGCTGGGTGTGGTAGCACTGCATCGTTGTGTTGTCTGTACGATGGCTGGGTGTGGTAGCACTGCATCGTTGTGTTGTCTGTACGATGGCTGGGTGTGGTAGCACCGCATCGTTGTGTTGTCTGTACGATGGCTGGGTGTGGTAGCACCGCATCGTTGTGTTGTCTGTACGATGGCTGGGTGTGGTAGCACCGCATCGTTGTGTTGTCTGTACGATGGCTGGGTGTGGTAGCACCGCATCGTTGTGTTGTCTGTACGATGGCTGGGTGTGGTAGCACCGCATCGTTGTGTTGTCTGTACGATGGCTGGGTGTGGTAGCACCGCATTGTTGTATTGTCTGTACGATGGCTGGGTGTGGTAGCACCGCATCGTTGTGTTGTCTGTACGATGGCTGGGTGTGGTAGCACCACATCGTTGTTGTCTGTACGATGGCTGGGTCTGGTAGCACCGCATTGTTGTATTGTCTGTACGATGGCTGGGTGTGGTAGCACCGCATCGTTGTGTTGTCTGTACGATGGCTGGGTGTGGTAGCACCGCATCGTTGTGTTGTCTGTACGATGGCTGGGTGTGGTAGCACCGCATCGTTGTGTTGTCTGTACGATGGCTGGGTGTGGTAGCACCACATCGTTGTGTTGTCTGTACGATGGCTGGGTCTGGTAGCACCGCATCGTTGTGTTTGTCTGTACGATGGCTGGGTGTGGTAGCACCGCATCGTTGTGTTGTCTGTACGATGGCTGGGTGTGGTAGCACCGCATCGTTGTGTTGTCTGTACGATGGCTGGGTCTGGTAGCACCGCATCGTTGTGTTGTCTGTACGATGGCTGGGTGTGGTAGCACCGCATCGTTGTGTTGTCTGTACGATGGCTGGGTGTGGTAGCACCACATCGTTGTGTTGTCTGTACGATGGCTGGGTCTGGTAGCACCGCATCGTTGTGTTGTCTGTACGATGGCTGGGTGTGGTAGCACCGCATCGTTGTGTTGTCTGTACGATGGCTGGGTGTGGTAGCACCGCATCGTTGTGTTGTCTGTACGATGGCTGGGTCTGGTAGCACCGCATCGTTGAGTTGTCTGTACGATGGCTGGGTGTGGTAGCACCGCATCGTTGTGTTGTCTGTACGATGGCTGGGTGTGGTAGCACCGCATCGTTGTGTTGTCTGTACGATGGCTGGGTGTGGTAGCACCGCATCGTTGTGTTGTCTGTACGATGGCTGGGTCTGGTAGCACCGCATCGTTGTGTTGTCTGTACGATGGCTGGGTGTGGTAGCACCGCATCGTTGTGTTGTCTGTACGATAGCTGGGTGTGGTAGCACCGCATCGTTGTGTTGTCTGTACGATGGCTGGGTCTGGTAGCACCGCATCGTTGTGTTGTCTGTACGATGGCTGGGTCTGGTAGCACCGCATCGTTGTGTTGTCTGTACGATGGCTGGGTGTGGTAGCACCGCATCATTGTGTTGTCTGTACGATGGCTGGGTGTGGTAGCACCGCATCATTGTGTTGTCTGTACGATGGCTGGGTATGGTAGCACCGCATCGTTGTGTTGTCTGTACGATGGCTGGGTGTGGTAGCACCGCATCGTTGTGTTGTCTGTACGATGGCTGGGTGTGGTAGCACCGCATCGTTGTGTTGTCTGTACGATGGCTGGGTATGGTAGCACCGCATTGTTGTGTTGTCTGTACGATGGCTGGGTGTGGTAGCACCGCATCGTTGTGTTGTCTGTACGATGGCTGGGTCTGGTAGCACCGCATCGTTGTGTTGTCTGTACGATGGCTGGGTATGGTAGCACCGCATCGTTGTGTTGTCTGTACGATGGCTGGGTGTGGTAGCACCGCATCGTTGTGTTGTCTGTACGATGGCTGGGTGTGGTAGCACCGCATCGTTGTGTTGTCTGTACGCAGGCTGGGTGTGGTAGCACCGCATCGTTGTGTTGTCTGTACGATGGCTGGGGTGTGGTAGCACCGCATCGTTGTGCTGTCTGTACGATGGCTGGGTGTGGTAGCACCGCATCGTTGTGTTGTCTGTACGATAGCTGGGTGTGGTAGCACTGCATCGTTGTGTTGTCTGTACGCAGGCTGGGTCTGGTAGCACCGCATCGTTGTGTTGTCTGTACGCAGGCTGGGTGTGGTAGCACCGCATCGTTGTGTTGTCTGTACGATGGCTGGGTGTGGTAGCACTACATCGTTGTGTTGTCTGTACGATGGCTGGGTGTGGTAGCACTGCATCGTTGTGTTGTCTGTACGCAGGCTGGGTCTGGTAGCACCGCATCGTTGTGTTGTCTGTACGCAGGCTGGGTGTGGTAGCACCGCATCGTTGTGTTGTCTGTACGATGGCTGGGTGTGGTAGCACCGCATCATTGTGTTGTCTGTACGCAGGCTGGGTGTGGTAGCACCGCATCGTTGTGTTGTCTGTACGATGGCTGGGTGTGGTAGCATCGCATCGTTGTGTTGTCTGTACGCAGGCTGGGTGTGGTAGCACCGCATCGTTGTGTTGTCTGTACGCAGGCTGGGTGTGGTAGCACCGCATCGTTGTGTTGTCTGTACGCAGGCTGGGTGTGGTAGCACCGCATCGTTGTGTTGTCTGTACGATGGCTGGGTATGGTATGGTAGCACCGCATCGTTGTGTTGTCTGTACGATGGCTGGGTATGGTATGGTAGCACCGCATCGTTGTGTTGTCTGTACGCAGGCTGGGTCTTCGGGCTGGTCGTCTTTCTAATGATCGTCAAGCCGCTTGGCAGATTTGAAGTAACCAGCTTATTAGGATGATTTGCTTGGAAGTCTCAGTTCGAACGTGGGAGAGGAGGAGGAGTAAGAAGAAGAAGATTATTATGATGATAAAAAGGAAAGAACATATTGATGATTAAGGAAGAAGAATGAGAAAACGAAGATGGTGATGAAGGAAGAAGAAAAAGAATAAGGAAAATGAGAATAACGATGATGAAGGAAGAAGAAGGAGAAAAAGAAGATGATGACGATGATGAAGAATAAGAAGGAAGAAGAAAATGATGATGAAGGAAGAAAAGGAAACAAATAAGAAGAAGATGATGACGATGAAGGAAAACATAATGACGATGAAGGAAAAATGGAAAATAACATCATGTACCCAGTTAAATCTCCCAAAACACGAGAAAATGACATAACGTAAAGTTATATTTCATGACATACAAGAAAATAACTTCATGTAAAGAGTTAAAACGCACGGAATACGACTCATAAACATCTCGCAAAGAGTTAAAACGCACTGAAGACGAGACATAAACATCACATAAAGAGTTAAAACGTATAGAAGACGAGACATAAACATCCCTTAAAGAGTTAAAACTCATGTAAGACGAGACAGAAACATCACGTAACGAGTTAAAACGCCTGGAAGACGAGACAAAAACATCACCAATGCTATTGCAGCGCCACATCTACTGCTTCATCTGGCTATTCGCTGTCGTTGCGTGCCGGCAGTCTAAACACGGAGAGGGACATTGTAATCATGGCTGGCATTTGGGATGGGGGGCCCTGGCCTATTTCTGCCTCCGGGATCTTGATATGAGCTGAGGGTGGTCTGCTAACGCTCAACACATACTGGCGGAAATACAGGCGTCTGCTGCCTGGCCCAGCCGCCACGTAGGGCCGTCGTGACTCACTTGTTTGCTGCGCTGTAGGTTATAGGAATATACAGGGTGGGTGTGATGGATGGGTGGGTTGGTGGTTGGGTGGATGGATGGATGGTTGGTTGGGTGGGTTGGTGGATGGATTGTTGGATGGGTGGGTTGGTGGTTAGATAGATGGATGGATGGGTTGGTGGGTGGATATATGGATGGGTGGGTTGGTGGCTGGGTGGATGGATGGATGGGTGGGTTGGTGATTGGTTGGATGGATGGGTTTTCGGGTGGGTGGATATACGGATGGATGAATGGGTTGGGGGGGGGGCTCCATGGATGGATGCGTTGGTGGGTAGATGGATGGGTTGGTGGTTACGATGGTGGACTGACGGATAGGTAGATGGATTGGTGGTTGGGTGAGTGGATACACTGATCGATTGTTGGTGGTTAGGTGGATGGATAGAAGAATAGATGGATGGGTTGGGAAGTTCGATGGATGGATAGATTGGTTGGTGGGTGGATGGATTGTTGAGAGATCCGATGGATGGATGGATGGATGGATGGGTTGGTGGTTAGGCGGGTGGACTGACGGATGTGTAGATGGATGGACGGGTTTTGTGGTTGGGTGGGTGGATAAACGGATCGATGGATGGGTTGTGGTTAGGTGGATGGATAGACGGATAGATATATAGATGGGTTGGTGGATAGATGGATGTGTTGTGAGATTCGATGAATGGATGGATGGGTAGTTGGATGGATGAGTTAGGAGATCCGATGGATCGATGGGTGGGTGGATGGATGGATAGGTTGAGAGATCCGATAGATGGGTTGGTGGGTGAATGGATGGATGGATTGGGAGGTTCGATGGATGGATTGTTGGGTGGATCGTTGGATGGGTTGGGAGATCCGATGGATGGGTTCGTTGTTAAGAGGGCGGACTGGTGAATAGGTAGATGGATGGATCGGTTTTGAGGTTGGGTGGGTGGATGGATGGATGGGTTGGTGGTTGAGTGAGTGGATAGACGGATCGATGGATATATGGATGGGTTGGTGGTTAAATGGATGGATGGGTTGGTGGGTGGATGGATAGACGGATAGATAGATAGACGGTTGGATGGGTTGGGAGATTCGATGGATATGTTGGCGGGTGGATGGATGGATGGATGGATGGATGGATGCGTTGGTGGGTGGTTGGATAGACGGATAGAGAGATAGTTGGATGGGTGGGGATATTTGATGGATAGGTTGGTGGGTGGATAGATGGGTTGGGAGGTTCGATGGATAGATGGGTTAGTGGGTGGATGGATAGATGGGTTGGTGGGTGGATGGAAGGATGAGTTGGTGGATGGATGGATGAATGAGTTGGTGGATGAATGGATGGATGGATGTGTTGGTGCATGGAAGGATGGGTTGGTGGGTGAATGGATGGATGGATAGGTTGGGAGGTTCGATGGATGGGTTGATGGGTGGATGGACGGATGGGTTGGTGGTGAGGAGGCCGATACGCATACCGTCGAAATCAGCGCAAAGCTATTTACTCCCAAATCGCCGGTGGCTGAGTTCAATCCCTCGACTCTATTTCGGGGAGTAGTAAACCTGCGTGCACTATAACCATTGATGAAATTATGGAGAAATACCTTTTTTTTTTTTTTGGTGTGTGGTGGTGGTGGTGGTGGTGGTGGGGGGGGGGGAGAGGGGGGGGGTTGTAATTCTAGGCATTACATCATGCCACTGTATGATGATGATGTGATGATGGTGGTTGTGATGGTGATGATGATGGTGGTAGTGATTATGATGGTGGTGATGATGATGGTGTTTGTTATAGTGATGGTGATGATGATGGAAGTGATGATGATGATGATGATGATAATGATGATGATGATTGGATGCGACAATCACTTCACAGATTCAGTGCCAGACATAAAGTAGGTTTCGACCAAACATGATGCACAATCATATGCACAAGTATTTTTATGTACAAGTTCCAATCATTGAGCATTGAAATTACGGAAGAAACCATGAAACCAGACAAATAACACAGTGGCCCTGGTGTGGGGGATGTATTGTGACACTAGTATGGGGATATATTGTGACACTAGTATGGAGATATATTGTGACACTAGTATGGGGATGTATTGTGACCCTGGTATGGAGATATATTGTGACACTAGTATGGGGATATATTGTGACCCTGGTATGGGGATATAATGTGACCTTAGAATGGGGATATATTGTGACCCTAGTATGGGGATATATTGTGACCCTAGTATGGGGATATATTGTGACACTAGTATGGGGATGTATTGTGACCCTAGTATGGGGATATATTGTGACACTAGTATGGGGATATATTGTGACCCTAGTATGGGGATATATTGTGACACTAGTATGGGGATATATTGTGACCCTAGTATGGGGATGTATTGTGACCCTAGTATGGGGATATATTGTGACACTAGTATAGGGATATATTGTGACACTAGTATAGGGATATATTGTGACCCTTGTATGGGGATATATTGTGACACTAGTATGTGGATATATTGTGACCCTAGTATAGGGATGTATTGTGACCCTAGTATGGGGATATATTGTGACTCTAGTATAGGGATATATTGTGACCCTAGTATGGGGATATATTGTGACCCTAGTATAGGGATGTATTGTGACCCTAGTATGGGGATGTATTGTGACCCTAGTATGGGGATGTATTGTGACCCTAGTATGGGGATGTATTGTGACCCTATTATGGGGATATATTGTGACCCTATTATGGGGATATATTGTGACCCTGGTATTGGGATATATTGTGACCCTAGTATGGGGCTATATTGTGACCCTAGTATGGGGATATATTACCCTTCTGTCCAAATGGCAGGTAACATTTGGCGAAATATTATCCTTCGAACTTAATCAGTTAAGACATGCTGTGAATATTGATACTTTGTATTTCTACTGAAATGTACTGATACAAGTCGGGCACGAGATCCGGGTTAGAATCCTCGGTAAGGTGTAGATTTTTTATTTCTACCGGGGGCAAAAAGAAAACTCTAACCTGCACAGTTCGCGGCGATTGCAATAGCTAGGCGACCATAATTCCTCAGGCTAAAGACACCCCTCCCCCTCTCTGGGCCATACACCGCAAAGTACTATATTGGCAGTAAACGACAGTTGTTTTTGTTTGACTCACAGGAGGTTAAGGCAGGTTCATCTGCATGCCAACTAGACACCACAGAAAGGTGTCTTCATTAACGAGGTCTATCATCCACATGAACTCACAACTATGGACTATGACAGAATTCGTATCTAACTATTGAAATAGCACAATGTGTCTCATAATCGTATATTAACCCATAATAGGCCCCTCTGTGGGGCTGTGCTAGACTGCTACTTCTACACCAGCTTAACATCTACAGAACATATTCTTAACTCTTTCTTTCCAAGCATTAAATAAAGAAACATGTATTGGCTGATGCTCATACAAATAGAATAAAAATGTAAAGACTATAGGACACACTAGACAACATAAATATTGAAAGATGTTGTTACCGATCGGAATCCGAACCTGTCACTCCAAATGACGAAGGCGCCTCGCTGCAGGAACAAATGTTCTTCGATGCATGTCAGCTAGACAAGATGTGCAAGTTAAAAATCCCAATGCTGTTGAACATCCGAAAAAGTCAGCCTAAAGGCAACCGCCCTGTCAGCATTTTTAGGAAACCTACGCACGTTCATTCATCATTCATCCAGTGCCTTGTCGGCTGGCGTTGGCGATCATGCCTCTCCACAAATTGCGATCTCCGATAGCATGGATCAGTTCGTGTATCGACTCCCTTTCGTGTCGTGACACAAGACTGTCAATAATCTTCTCCGGCTGTCTTCATCTACCTCTCTTTTCCGCAAATATTTCCGGTTGCCACGACATATTCCAGTTATTGTCTTCTAACAACGGGTCAAAAAACGAATACTGACTGTTTCTGATGTTTGTGATGAGTTGTCTTTGCAACACAGCTTCCCTTAAAACATCCTAATTGCTCATTTTGGCTGTCCAATTAATTTTCAGCATTTTATAAAACTACATCTCCACGGATTCTAGAGATGTTTTCGCGTGTTTACTAATTATTAATTACGGATTCGCAGCCGTATGTTAAAACTAGTTCTATGTAACATGCAAGAACTCTTTTTACCTTTCAACAATAATGGCGTGTTGCACAAAATATTCTTCATTTGATTTAATTCAGTTTTTGCTTATCCTATTCAGTTCTTTATCTTAGTGACGCACTTCCTTTTGATGTTATCCATATGCCTAGATATCCGAATTTCCATACTTGCGACATTTACTTTATTTGAAAATTTAGCCACAATCTGTTTCTTTGATATCACTGACATAAGCCTGGGTCATTGACAATGAGTTGAGTGACCGGGCATGAGAAAGAATGGGTGAAAGTGGGAGACAGTAAAGTGACTGACCTGGCGATGAGAAAAACAGCCAGTCCTGAGAAATAAAATAGTGAGGGTAGAGAAAAACCCCTAGGGTGGATGGGGCGAGAGATAGTGTATTTGTGTGTGAAGTCAAGGGACTTCAGGGAGTTGAGTTTTAGACACCGAACGAGTCGGTAGTCCAGTAGTCGACGGAGAACTGTGTTGTGTGATTCTCCGAGCTGTGAAGGCAGTCCTAAAACCCAGAGTGGGTTAGATAGTGAGCAGAGGCTCCGACCCAGTGGGTGGGTCGTATTGTGTGAGATCCAGCCGTGGATAGTAGCTGGACTACATGTCTATGAATTTGAGATTCAGCAGGCCGTGAGAAGGCATTGATGTGTGCGTGTAGAGTTGTGAGGAATATATATATCTCTTCGGTGGATTACATTGTGTTCTGAATTTATAAACATGTTCCGTTTGTCCGTGTTATTTCTGTAATAAAGGATTATGTGCGCCAACTGAATCTTGTTTAATGACTGGTGAATGTGCACTGCGGGGGTGAGTTATATTGCAAGACAGTTAGATATATCCATTGACACACCAGGAGTATCGGTACCTATACAACGACCATCACACGACAATATCACGAACATATCATCGTAAGACCTTCGTGATATTATCATCAAGAACGTCATGTGACAATCACAATGACTTCTTTCTTTCTATTATTCAAATTTTCTACAATCACTGTATCTATCATGTCCTGTTGTTCCTTCTGACTTGTTGCTATCAAGACGGTGTCATCAGCATAACATAAGTTATTTTTATTATGTCCATCAACCAGGATCCCTGACATATTTTCTGTAGATCTCATTATTTGTTCACTGTACAGTGAAATCGGATCGGGAGACTTTACACAACCTTGTCTGACTCCCTTCTTTATACACTGAAATGTTCCTACCAGGTCGTTGATTCTTTTGGCTGCTGTTTGCTGCCAATATATGTTCTTTATTATTCCCAGATCTTTGCCGTCGATGTTCATGTGCTCTAGTAATTTTATTATTTCCTCATGTTTCACGTTGTCAAATGCTTTTGTGTAGTTTAAGAAACATAAGTACAGATCTGTGTTTACTTCTTTAGCTCTTTCTAATAGTGTCCTGAGAATATATATATATAGCGTTGTTTTGCCCGTTCTGTCCACAAATCCACACTGTTCCTCACTCATTTCTGGTGGCATCTCCGTCGTATAGAGCCCATTATCTTGGATGGAATGTGTCTAGAGGAAGCAGGCTCACCATAAACGCGTGCCGAAGTCGGACACTCTGACCTTCCAGGTATGACGCATGTCCCCGGAAAGAGAAACGAACTTGCGGAAGAACGAACGAAGGAAGTTTATTTTCAAAGGGTTAATAATTGGGCACGCAGACGCGCCTGGCATTCTACCTTTATCTCTCTGCGCTTGTAATGTCCGTTCGCTGGCCTTGGTCATGTGATGAGAAGAGACGCAATGGAGAACATTGTGACAACTGGAAAGATGGAGGGGAAGAGAGGCAGAGGCCGACCTAGAGAAATGATGCTGGATGGATTCAGACGGTGGCATGGAGGAATATCAGCAGCAGAGTTGATCCAGAACACCAAAGACCGAGATCTGTAGAGAGATGAATGCCTAGGCCAGCTGGCAGGGCACTTGATGATGATGATAATGATGATGATGATGATGATGACGTTCTCTCACTGTGAACTCTAGCGTAGTCTATAAGCGTGATAATACTTCCAGCGTTCTGGGCTAATTTTTGTGTGGATTAGCTTTCTCTTTTAACAGTGCCCCTCGCCATCAGACCAACCTACTCGGTACTTGTAATTTACGTCCTCAAGTCAAGGACGAGAGGTCATCTATTTAGTCCCAACAGACCGGTGTAGGGATTGAACCCGCTACCTCGGCATCAACACACCGGAAGTTTTAGAGCGAGCCTTCTTATCCGCTGGGACATGCTGACCTTCAATTATTTCATGCATAAATCACTTATGAAACTAATCTTGGACAACAACGACAACAGAAACAATAAAAACGCATGGAGAATGTCCAACAATCATTAATACATGACTCACGAAAATTAATTTTTCACATGAAAATACAACAGCCTGGTCTTTTCACATACTATTGCCTCCGAAACAGAATCGTCATCTGTTTTTGATGTATCCAAATTAATAATAACTATTCGACATCTTCAATTGTTGGCGATCTCTGTTTACTTAACACATTGACGCCTTTCGACATTTGGGAAGGTTTTAGAGAAGATAGTCGCTGTTAAGCTGCAGGATTTTTTGGAAAGGGGGAAGCTTCTTCCAAGAAGCCTGGGGAGCTACAGGCCAGGAAAAGATACCTGGTCAAATGCAGCCACCTTTGCCTTTGACGTTTATGAGGGGTTCCAGAGTAGATAGGAAACGATGGCGGCAGCGCTTGATCTCGAGGATGCGTACAATAGAGTTCGCTATGATATTTTGATGACCGCACTTATGGAGAAGGGGGTCAATCCCTGGTTGGTGAACTGGATAGCAGCCGTCCTGGACTCTCGTCGGGTTGCTCTCCGTCTGGGCGCATGGACCTCAGAGCCACATATTTTAACCCCGGGACTGCCACAGGGATCTGCAATCTCACCGGTGCTCTTTAATGTGTATACGAGCAAGATTGCATACCTAGAAGCACCAGGGGTTGGAAGGATTCTAACATTTGCAGATGATATTCTTGCATACAGGCAGGGGAGAAATAGGGATCAAACAGCCCAGGAGCTACAGGTGACAGTGGACAAAGTGATTGACTGGTGCACTGAAATGAGTGCTGTCATCAACCCGGAAAAGGCGGCGGTGTTGTGGTGCTCTCTGGACAACAGGATTGTGAGAGATGATGCCCCAAGCCTCACGATAGATGGTAGAAGCGTCAACAGAGAGAACAAACTGAAGTATCTGGGAATCACATTTGACAGGAGTCTGTCCTTCAAGGACCATGTGGAGACGGTTGTGACAAGATCTCAAAAGGGACTCAATGCACTTAAAACTATGGCTGCAATGGACACAGAGCAGAGAATGCTCTTCACACTATACCAGCACTTGATCCTCTCAGTGATTGATTATGGACTAGGAATGCTTACTGTCTCAAAGAGTCAGCTGGTGAAATTAGAGCGCATACAGAATGAAGCGATGCGGGTCATTCTGAGATGCACCAGAGACACTCCAGTAGTGTGTATGCGTTACATTCTTGGTCTGCCTACTGTTGCTAGTAGGCACAAGGTGATGCAAGCGAAGGCATACCTCAGAGTAGCTGCAGACACAGATCACCCGTTGCATGAGGCGCTGGACGTAGTTAAGGGTCAGAGACTGATAAGAGGGAAATCATGGATGGCTCAGGCGGAGGATACGATCAGACAGGTGTGCCCCTTGGAGAACATCAGGCGAGGAGAGGAGTGGGTCAGAGTGCCAGCCGTGCAGTCAGACTTGTGCAGAGTTGTAATAACATTGAGCCGGGAGTGCAGGGAGTGGCCAGCAGGGGCCACGGAAGTGGAAATTCAGCACCTAATTCAGGAAAATTCTCGCCCGGGTGATGTGATTATCTACACGGATGGGTTAGTGTTTAGAGGTAGGAGAAGTGCCTGGGGGTTCTTGGCAAAAACTAATGGTCGGCGTTTGGTGCAGGAGAGCCTGGCGTATGATAACACTACATCTAGCTTAAGAATGGAGGTGGAGGCGGTCAGTGCAGCTTTCCGCTGGATAGAAAACACGATACATACACACATTGTGATTGTAACTGACTCAGAAAGCATGCTGAGAAGGGTGAGAACAGGTAGGCTTCGTGCAGAGTGGCTTGCTTCGCTTCGGAGGTCACGGGTAGTAAGCATCACCTGGATCTTTTCTCCTGGGCATGCCGGTGTGCTGGGGAATGAACAGACGGACAGATTGGCTGGCTCTGCAAAATTTGGTGGAGTATTGATGCATGACAAGGCAGACGTGGTTGCGGCCTTGTGGGAGCACGTGTACACCTCGGAGGAGCAGATGGAACACCATGGTCTGGTAAGAATGAGACAACGAGGTGTGACGAGGGGATCTGGCCGACGCTCGGCGCTCGGAGGAAAGGCGAGACGGACATATAATCAGATTGCTACTGGAACTGTTAGTGTTGGAACTCTTCGCTGGCTGCTGAGGATGGGGACGGAGCGCTTATGGGAATGTCCTGAATGCTGTGATGTCGTTTCCTAAATCAATCAATCAATCAATCAATTGACGCTTTTCGCTACATTAGTCTCCTTTATTGCTTTCTTTTTCGCCACAATGGAACTTATCGTGGATGGCGAATTCCCGCACATGTGGCCGATTTCACCAATTTTAATGCCGCTTTCGTATTTTATTATTAGTAAGTGATGCTCACATAACAAAAAAAAAACAAAAACAAAACGCCAAACTGGGCAGAAGAACGAGTGGGTCCCTTTGTTTTCGCAAAATTAGCATCAAGGTCACGTGGGCATATCGACAAATTCCGAGGCAACCGACGAAAACCGAGTCATTTTTCGCGGGGGTGAGGGAATCGACGAAAACCGAAACCGACGAAAACCGAAGGCAAAGAAAATCGAGGTTTGATTGTAATACAATAAGACCTCGGAGGCTTAATGCGTTTGCGATTAAACTGCCGATGCGCTGATAGGCGGTAGTTGGATCGTTTCCTACACTGGTCAGTTAGACGTAAACGTTAACTTCTCGTTCAGAAAGCAATACTTAATACAGAACATTAAAGAAGAAGTAGAGGAAAAAGAAGAAGAAGAACCATAGGAAGAGAAAGACAAGATGAGAGTAAGAGGAGATGAAAAAATAGAGGAACCACAGGATGAAAAGACAAGGAGAGGAGGAGGAGGAGGATAAGAAGAAAACGACGATGAGGGCATCAGGAACGAACGATTTTTTTAAAAATCTAACATTCTGCTTAGAGAGGGAAGAGAAGAAGACGGCGGTGAAAAAGAACAAGAAGTGGAAGAAAAAGAAGAGTAACCATAGGAAGAGGGAGACGAGATGGGGAAAAAATGGAAGAAGAAAGCGGTAAGTAGATCATCAATTACTCTTAGAGCCATAACCAGGCGAGCAATGAAATCCAGGGTAAATGTCTGCACGGTCTAGGGTCTCGTCTATTGTTTGCTAGAGCACTGATCATTCATGGCCGTAGCCAAGTTGTTTGTGAAGCAACCCTGCCGGCGGGTATGCAGTGTTTAGTCAGTTGCCTGGGGTGGGATCTGTGTATTGGAAGTAAACTTGCCACAAATGTATGCCTAAATCGGACTCTGACTTAAGAATTTGAGGGGTTTGTGACAAGCATAGTTCGACAGTTTAAAAAGTTGGTTGCATATCCTTTATAGGACATCACAGTCAACACCAGCGTTTTTTACTGTTGTGATCTCTTATCAAGTTTACTTTCAGTAGTTTGCCATTGCTTTCTGTAAGACCGGCACCCATACCATTTTAATTTTTTTTTAAACCAACGCAAGACGTTTTGCTGCCAAATTGTCTGCAGCTGTGTTTCGAACGCTGGAATGCGGGATTACGAACTGCGCCGGTAACACATTCGTCATAGAGCTGGTAGTTCGACAGTGGAATGAAGAAAAATGTGGAGAAGACAAGAACGAACGACAGAAGACGATAGAGAAGAACAATCGGAAGAAGAACTAGTGGGAGACGAGGAAGGCAACAGAAGATAGAACGAACGACATTGATGTTCAAAGGGGTGGGAATTTGACACTCAGTCCCGGCTAACATTCTGCCAGAAGACGGAGGAGGAGGAGACGGAAGGAGAAAAGAAGAAGAACCATAGGACGAAGAAGAAGAAGAAGAGGAAGACGAGAAGGTCTGTGATACTAAATGATAGTTGGCCTTAGATTGTGAAGTGGGCGAAAAGTGGCTGAAAGAATAAGAGCACCTTCTCTTAAACTTCCCGTCCGTTGATAGCGAAGTAGGGAGTGTATCCCCTTACAACTGCATTAAATTGGACATAAACGTTGATTTTTCGTTCAGGAAGCAATGGCAAACTACGGAACTTAAAATTGTCCAGGAAATCAAGCGGAGTTTATCACAACATGCTGCCAAGGACATTCAACTACAAAAGAAGTGATAAAGACCCCCCCCCCCCCCCAAAAAAAAAAAAAAAAAAGTGGCCTCCTGGCCTAATGTATAGGGTGTCTGACTTCGGATCAGAAGTTTGCGAGTTCGAATTTTAAAGCTAGGCACGCGGCTTGACGTTGTGCGGAAAAAAACTGAGCCTCATGGGGTGAATCCCGTGTTGTGAAATCGACCTTCTCGACATGAGTACTGTTTAGGTAGACAACGCACTTGTGCCATATCTAACAATATAGCTGTCTACTGAAGACTATCATGTGTGCACGCCCTCACATGTGTGTGCGTGCGTATTGGGAAGGAGATCACGAAGCCATAATAGCAGTTCGACAATAAATATATGTTGACAGACCATCAAAATATATGGTTAAGATAGAACCCAGCAAAACAAAAAATGGAGAAATATTGAAACAGGGTGTACAACGCATTTCTATAGGTTTCACACCTTCACTGATCTTTAAACCGTCTTTATAACGTCACAATGTTCGTCTGCACCGTGATGCCACATGCTCAACACTCTTGACATCCTTAACAATAATATTGACAGGTTACAAGACAATGGCATGGTTGTTATAATGTTTATCACACTCTTAAGCTTTTCATGTGTTTCATGTGAAGCGCCCACCCCTTTCTCTCCCCCCTTTCGTATATACACAAGTTACTCATTTGTTTCCTTGTTATGGACTCTGTGTCAGTGGCACTGAGTGATGACTTGACCCATTAGCTCCTGACTGTGAGGTAACGCCACAGAACTAACCAAGTCACTGACCTGTCTGTGCAGACGTTGCCCAGGTCACGGCACAGTCAGCTGGTCAGTTGGTTGCTGTATTTTCTATTCACTCCAGCCCCACTTAGGTTGGGTCAAGTTGTGGTAGCCCGAGCGGGTTGAGTGAATGATATACGGTTCTTGAATGGCGGTACTTGTAAAAGATGTCAATTGCAACGGGAAAAAGAGTGTTGAAGTACAACATAGAGCCTATACTGTTGTATGTGTGAGGCGTAGACAATAAGCAGACAAGCTGAGAAACATTTAATGGCAATGGAAATATGGTGTCTAGGGGGAAATACAGAGAATATCATGGACAGAGAGAAAAAATCACGAGCAAGTTCTATAAGAAACACATGAAAACGTTAAACTGGTTAGAGAAATTAGACATAGCCAAGATATTTTGGGCACGTTATGAGAATAAATAAACTATAAAACTTAGTGACAGCAAGCAAAATTTAGGGTAAAAGAACAAGGGAAAGTGAGAAGGATAAATATCTAGATGGCTTTGCTACATGCCATAACAGAGACAAGAATCCAGAGATGATCCACGACTCCTCTGATGATCGTGTGAGGTGGCGAAACTTGGCGCTTATCCACATGGCACCCGATGATGACTTGAAAGCCCAAACTGTTATTATTGTTTAGTTACACAGTGCTGCATATGCTTTGGAACGTAATGAGCACGGCAAGGCACATAGAGCGCCCTGTACGTAAACTTGCCAAGACATCAACAACAGCAGTAAAATGCTGGTGGTGACAGCAATGTCCTGTAACAAGGATATGCAACCACAACAAGTTTGGCATTCCTTTCTGTACGAGGAGTCTACGAGCGAGTGAGACTGAAACTTTTTTTCCATTCTGACGCCCGCTGATGCTTTCTAATCTCCTCCACGCCCGTTGTAAAAAAAAAAAAAACAACACGCGCATGCGCAACGACCATGCCCACTGGGCATTCTTGGAATTCCGGTGTGTATGTACTTAGCTCAGTCGCCCAACGTTAGCTCAGCCATACTCCATCAAACATGCTAGCTTAGGTTTGGTCGCGGTAATATCCCCCAGCTCTACTCACTGCCAACGTTGCGCACCGTTTCACAAAGCGGGGGAGGAATCCGAAAATTGTAAACAATAATTCGCTGACTGGGAGATTTGTGTGTGAAGTAGAACGCGTGTCTGCCCGGTCTGAAGTCGGTCACGTGTCCTGCCTCCCCTGGTGTCGCGAAACTAGGTTTGGGTAATTTTCCGGAGTTCATTAAATGCAGAGTCGGCGTCTATAGCTTTCGGGGGTTAGTGAACAGTTTCACGATTGCCCCACATACTGGATCGAGAGTTCAGAAGCAGCCGTTTGCGATTTGGGAGAAGACCGCTTTGCGTTGATTTCAATGGCATGAGCGTCGGCCGTTCTGAAAGTAGTGAAAGACTAACACAGACATGTTGCTTGTTGTTTGCAAAATATATTGAGACACTCCAGGTTGAATTTCTAGGCAGATTTACGTTAAGTAGTTTGACATTGTTTTCTGAATGAGAAGTCGACGTTTAAGTCCATGTTACCGGTGTTTGGAGCGAACTCACTAACCCGTAATTAACGCATGGGAAGTTTAAGCGCTAGTCAAGTTGATCTCTAGGCAAACTTTTTTTTCGCATATCCTTTACAGGACATTGCAGTCAACACCAGCATTCTTCAGCTACTGTTGATGTCTTGGCAAGTCCGCATGCAAATTAACATTTCTAAAACAAAATGTATAGTAATAGGAACCAGGCAAAGACTTCACACTCTAAACTCGCAGAAAACTCTTCAGCTGCACATTGGTAGCACGCCTATAGAAAGTTTAACCGAGCGCAAGGTACTGGGTATTATCACAGACCAACATCTAACCTGTAATTCCCATGTTCATGCTCTAGTTAAACAAATAGCCAAAAAAGTATACCAACTTGCCAAAATTAAAAATTTCCTTGACGAAAACACAAGAAAGATATTCTATATTTCCCACATATAAACACATATTGATTATTGCTCCACAGTCTGGGATGGATGCGCCAAATCTATAACAAAACGCCTTTATTCACTCAAGAAAAGGGCAGTGTGTTTAATCAATAGTGATAAGCTTACAGACAATTCTAACCTACATGAACGTCTTCAGTTACTGCCACTCCACAAACGCCTACTTTTTAATGAGGCTAAACTAATTCACAAAATCCTATTTCAAAATGCTCCAAGATACCTTTGGCCATTGTTCAAATATAACGCAAGACATAGCGAACGGCTAAATATACTTAATGTCCCTAAACCTAGGATATACTTATATAAAACAAACTTAGTATGCTCTGCCACTCAGTTGTGGAACAATCTTCCACAAGAAATCAAAGTCATCACCAATCATTATGCATACAGTCGCAACCTGTTTGAACACTATCTCAGTACAGACTACATGCGCCCCCCCCCCTCCCCCCCCCCAAAAAAAAAAAAAATAATGGTAGATTATCTCAAACGACAAATAGTTAATAAACATTCCCATATGTATGGCACGTTACACCTTCCTTAGGTATTTATCATGTCCTTGGTAAACATTGCCTCAGTGAGTCATGTATTACTAATTATTTTTCACGCGTGTAATGCTTATTGTTCTTTTGTTGTCTAAGATGAGCTTCAGAAGTGATGTTGAATTAAATAATGTCTGAGAGGAATTAGAGAAGAATGGCAGAATGTCAGACGGGCCTGCGTGCCCAATTCTTAACCTTTGATAATAAAAATTGTTCGTTTGTTCGTTCGTTCGTTCATTCGTTGACAAGTTTTACGTTCAGTAGTTTGCCGTTGCATTCTGAACGACCGGCTCACACACCTCCATAAGTAACCAGCCAGACGCGATCCGCTGCCGAATCATGCGTGAGTATACGGGATTACGAATAAGGTCCTTAACGACTTCGCCAGGCAGACCTGCCTAGGCAAACTACTGATCGTAAAATTGCCTATAAAATCACAGTTAGTCAATAAATGCCGGGGTTTATTGTCACGTCCTACAGAAGGACTTATGTGCAGTGGAGGCAATCCTACATTCACTAGCGACATTTGCGTGTTTGTAAAGTAGGGGTTGTATGTTTCCTACATTCACTAGCGACATTTGCGTGTTTGTAAAGTGGGGTTCTGTATGTTTCCTACATTCACCAGTGACATTTGCATTATGTAAAGTGGGGTTCTGTATGTTTCCCACATTCACCAATGACATTTGCGTGTATGTAAAGTTGGGTGATGTATCAATCTCTGCTTTCGTTCGTCCTTGTATCTCCTTGTATCGCCATCTCTCACCCCTTCTCTGTATCTATCTCTCCGTCCGTTGTCCTATAACAAAGCAGACACATAGAGGACCAACGAGATCTCTGGTTAAATATAAATGGAGTTTTATTTCACATTGATGACCACTACAACAATCTTATTTCAATTCCGACATTATGGTGACCTCTCTCCTCCAGTCCCAGATGTTGACTAACTCCTAACAACAAACTACGTCACGACTTGAGCATCTTTCTTCCCATTCCATCCTGATGCTCAAGCGTGCTGTAGCTTTGCCCACCTAACATACACATTCTGCTACACCTTCCTATGTTTCAGAAAGACTTTTTCCTTTAAAAAGTCTTTACTCCCAATCCCCCTATTCTATTCCCTCTCTTTCCTTACCTCCCATAACTCCTCTAATCTTCCCCAAACCAACTTTATTTTAAGTAAAACAATCTATTCGTAACTCTTTCCCCTGCCATATAGTAAACCACTATACATTTCTTGTTCGTTCTTGGCTCTTCAAAGTTCCTGTACAAAATATATATATCATAAGAACAGCTCGTATAATCGTTATCGTACACTTGACATTATGAAATTCCTCACTCTTTCACAACACAGGATAGACAGAAAACAATGTAGTTAGAAAAAAGTAAAGAAGGGGTGCGCACCCAGTGAAAAGCATAAAGAACGAATAGTCAACACAATCACATTTACCTCTCTTGCCAACAACAACAAAATTTGTAAAAAAAAAATTTTTAAATACATCTTATGAAATACATCTTTGTTCTCTATAAATCAAGTTGATATAAGTTTTCTCAACATTTATATATTCAACATTTATATTGCCATCCACAATCTTGTCTATATTTCCATTATCTCATCTTTGACCACGAGCCAATGTTCATATTCCATGAACATTTTTAATTTAATTAACGCTGATTTTTCACAGCTCCTATATCTTGCCCCCTCACATCCTATGATCTGCTTCCTTGTCTATCTATATATACCCCAGCTTATATGCTGCCATTCACAGTCTCTCCCCCCCCCCCCCTTTTTTTTTTTTTCATATACCTAACCTTATATCTTCATATAATGCTGACTTTAATGCAGCTCCTATTTTACTTTCTAATACTTCATATCCATAAGAACCTCTTCATGCCGATTATCACAGCCACATAATATTCACAAAGAGAATGTGTCTCTCTATTAGCCCTCAGTAGTTTTATTAACTCTTTTCTGAACGAAGGGTCTTAAATAAAGCCCCATGTATTTTCTTTATTCTAGCCAACACCATAACTATTTGAAAATTAAACTTACTTAATTAAATTTGTAACATATTTACTAACAAGGTAACCTAATACACAAACAACTTATTTAAATTATGAGTGAAGCGAAATAAAATCAAAACAGGACATCATACCCCCCAAGTAGTTTTTTACACAAATTTATGTTTCCCCTCATATTAATTAAAGATATCAACTCATTCAAAGAAAAACACATTTTAAAATAATATAACATGCAACTTATCAAATCAGAAGAAAATATTCTAGTATTACCTAACACTACTGGTCTCTTTTACGGACCAATAGTTTGTACGCAAAAGTCTAAGAACACAATAATCCTATTCTAAAATCAAATAATAACAATCATTTTACAGGACCAAATCAAGCAAAAAAAAAAACATATTATATATGAGGCATTAAAAACTCAGATTCAATAAAACTACTGTCTTCTCGCTAAAGAGAAGGTTTTCAAAAAAATATAATTCACTTAGAATTAACTACGTAAAGTGACCCCATCAACATTGGCCTCCTATACGAACCAATGTAAGACATATCTATTCACACAAGTCATTCCACTATTTTTATAAACCGAGAAAACAAAACAATTCACTGCCAATTATATATATATATATATATATATATATATATATATATATATATATATATATATATATATATATATATATATATATATATATATATATATATATATATGTTACCTACAGACCAATTCATAACTTAAAACAATATCTGTTCTTTCCATAAAAGTCTTTAGCTAACAATGAGCGTACTATCTACCAATAGAACCTGTGGTTCGACACACCAATTGTTTCCCCTTCATTTGTAGCAACTTCTTAATCATTACCATTAACCACGGTATTTCTAGCACCAATAAAAACTTGTCTATTTATTATAGAGTACATCTACCTGCTGTACCATTGACTAACTTATCTATCTAAGAAAACTCAAGAAGTTGAAACATAAAATCGACCAGCAATTCCATCACAGAGAGAAAAAAATATATATGCCTCACTCGAACCTACATCTATATTAGTTATCTTAATGCTTAACTACTCCTCAAGACCATTTATGAAAAATATCAATAGAAGCCTTTTCCATTTCTACTGTCTCATATACTTCATCAAGTATCTCTTTCCTTTTTAAATCATGAAACTTATATCTTGCTATCTGCAGTATTTTCTATCCATTTACTTCTTACGTTTCCACTTCTTCAATAACTCCAAGTTTCTTTGAATAAGTGCTATCTCCACATCAATATCTTCTTCTTCGTATAACTTATTAGTTTCTTCCATACTACTATTTGATTCTGACTTTTCATCCATTTCCTCATCTTCATCTGTATGTCTCTCGCTAGCAGCCGCTAATTTCTTCCGTTCAATATCCCATCTAATTTGTCTATCATTATTTCTTAAGGACCTTTCTAGTAGATGCATATCTTCACCGCTTGTTGAATAATTCTCTAATTCTTCTCTGTCTTTTTACTTCTCTTTCTCTTTGTTTAGTCCATTCTTCTTTTCGTTGCTTGTCTAGTATTCTTAAATGGAGCACCTATTTCCTCTTCCATAGATTCTATACTATCATAATGACTCTCATTCACATTTTCTTCTTCTATCGTTTTCGGTATTGTCTGTTCTTGAGTATCATCGTAAACTGGAGTTGTTATTAACTGATTTTGTGCTGGATCTTTTCTAAAACCGGGGGTTATTGTAGCTCTCCTGACGACTTGTTCATCTAAGTATCCGGTGTCTGAATAATAATTATTATTATAATTATTATTTCCCTTCTCATCATCATCACTTCTTAAGTGTTCCACGTGTGCCCTTGCCACATGTCCCGTGATCTGGTTCTTGATACTATACGATACATTTCCTAGCTTTTCCAAAACGTAATAACCTGGGACCCAACGAGCATCAAACTTAGAGTTCCTTCTATGCTTCTTGTAATAAACTCTATCACCTACTTTAAACTCCTGTAATTTTGTATTCACGTTTTTGTACTTTTTCTGTCTTTCTCTAGCTTTAATTATATTATTCTTTAATCTTACGTGTGCTTTATGCATTTCTTGTATGATGGTCTCTTGAAAGTTTTCCCCCCATATATTTCCGTCTTGGTTTTAACAGATTATCTATAGGTAGTATTGGTTCTCTCCCGTGTATTAAATAGAATGGTGAAAACCCCGTGCTCTCATTTTGATTTGTGCGTATAGCACTAAGCGCAGGTCCTAAGAATAGATCCCAATCTTTTTCATGTTCATCAACAATCTTTGCTATAATATCGTATAATGTCCTATGTTGTCGTTCGTTCTTAGCATTTGAAGAAGGTCTATAGTATGAGGTCTTTATATGTTTTATATTCAAATCTTTTAATAACTTTTCGAATTTTTTATTTACAAATTCTTTACCATTATCCGTAAGTATACTTTGTGGGCAACTAAATCTTGGTACGAATTCTTGAAAAAAAATATTAATGACAGTATCTGCGCTCTTATCTGGGATTGCATAAACTTCCGGCCAAAGACTGTAGACGTCTACTATATGAATTAAATACACGTTCCCTGACAATGTTCTAGGGTGAGGACCCGATATATCTAAACTAATTTTTTGCATAGGAAACTGAGGAATATCTGTATCTTGTAAGGGACACTTAATTGTTTTCATATTCCTTAATCTGCATCTTTCACACGTATCTACATATTTACAAGCAGTTTTAAAATAAGTTCGGCCAATAATATTTACTCGTAAGTGCTTTCACCAATTTATCACGACCGAGATGACCATTCTCATCATGATATGTTTTTAAAAACTTCATTTTCCAAATGTTTTGGAATATATTTCCTTAGCTGTTCGTTCCTTTCACTCATATAATATAACTGTTCATCCTCTTGCAAAACTAAATAATTCTTCTTATATTTATTCTCCTCCGTTTCTTTTAATTTCTGTTTTATTTGTAAGACTTTTGGATCTAATTCTTGTTCTTCTTTCATATTAAATTGTGCTAAATGTGGGTCTTCTGCTCTAGGTTCAGACTCTTGATCCGATGGTAAACTCTCAAACTCTTCTCTATTTATTATGGCAGAATCTAATATATTTACTTGCCAGTTTCGGTCGTCGATCTCTGGTTCACCTTCATCTTCTGTGTCTCCTGATGACTGTGGATACGGGATCCTAGACAATAAATCAGCACATGTGTTAATCCTACCTGGTATGTATTAAATTTTTGTATTGTATCCCTGTAGATTCAATGCCCACGTCTGTATTTTCCTGTTCTGCACTGGAGCTTCTAACAGAGATTTTAAAGGCATATGGTCAGTTCTAATAACAAAATTTGCGTTATGTAAGTAGTAATTTAGTTTTTGAGAGCATAGTGTATAGCATAAGCCTCCTTCTCATAGTCGACCATTTTCGCTGGACCTGCTAAGTTTATGAGACAAGAAATAAATTGGCCTTTCATTTTTAACCCTGGTATTCCAGATTCTTTTCCTTCATATGGTTGAACCAAACACGCTCCTATAGCATTATCTGAAGCATCTGTGTATAGTATTAACTGTTTATTCAAATCTGGATGCGTCAATAGTGGTACCACTGTTAAGCTGTTTTTTAAAAACTCGAACGCTTTTTGACACTCATCATCCCACTTAAATCTAGCGTATTTGCCCGTTAATTTTGTAATAGGTTCTGCTATTTTTGAAAACCCTGGGGTAAAGCGCCTATAATACCCACAGGTTCCAATAAAAGCACGCACTTCTTTTACGTTAGTTGGAGGAGGTAACTCTTTAATAACCTTTTTTTTGTCTTGGTCTGGTTTAATTCCGTCTCTATTAATAATATACCCCAAATATTTTTTTCTGTTTTTAAAAACTCGCATTTACTAAGCTTTAATTTAACATCATGTACTCTTAATCTGTCGAATACTAATCTTACATGTTTTAAGTGATCATCCACATCCCCTGCTGTATAGATTAGAATGTCGTCTATGTATGCCAATGCAAACTTTTGCATACCCTCTAATACCTCATTTATTAACAGCATGTAGTGAGATGGAGCCGTTCGAACCCCGAATGGCATTCGTAAGAATTCGTAAGAACCGATATGAGTACAGAAAGCGCTTTTCTTTTGAGCATCTTCCGACATCGGGATACACCAGAATCCTGATCTTGCGTCTAGTGTCGTGAAGAATGTAGAGCCATTAAGCAACCCCAAAATATCATCAATCACCGGCAGTGGGTACGCTACATTCTTAGTGATTTTGTTCAACGCCCGATAGTCACAGCAGAATCGATGTGAACCATCAGGTTTGGTCACGATTACGATCGGGATGACCATTCTGACTTCGATCTTGTTATTATTCCTGCTTTCAACATATCTTCTATTGCCTTTTCAACAATTTTTCTATTTCTTAAGGGGGTTCTATACGGTTTTAAACTAATTGGTGGATGGTCTCCCGTATCTATTTCCATTGTAACTGTTTTTTCCTTCCCCAAATTTTAAATCATTAATTGCAAATACATCCTGATTTTCTTTTATAAATTGTTCTAATACTTTCTTATTTTCTGGTGGAGCTTTTAACTGTGCCAACAATTCTTGTTCCCTTGTCATTTTGTCTAGTGAATGTATTTGGGCTGTATTTCTTCTGAATGGATGGATCAATTCATCCTTTTGTACGTTCCCTCTTCTTCCGCGTCCGCGTCTGTTATTAAATTTTTTCACTAGAAGTTTCTGAATAATTTGTTCCCGGCATTTCTACTCTATCCGTTGCCAATATGTCACTAATGTTATGTTCTAGTTTGGCTATTACACATCCTCTGTATAATTTAATTTCTCTACCTGTGTTGTTAATAATCATTACTGGAAAGGTTAAGTGTTTATCTAATGATATTATTCCATCCGGAACTTCTAGACCAGGCTCATCAATTACTTCCTTTTGCAATTCAGTGATTCTAACTTTTGTCCTGCCACATAATATGGGGTTTTTCTTTACCTTTGCTTGTATCAAATTAACCGACTGTGGTTTTAACGTCGTAGACATTTTAACTCTAACTAGTGCTGATATATGCATGTCTTCTTCCATATCTACATATACGTCCTTGAATTTTAATTTGTGTAAATCAAAGAAAAGTCTTACTCCGTTTTTTATTAAAAAATCTCTTCCTATAAGCATGTTTCTATTTAAATCTTTCACTACATGAAAAAGATGTCTTACGTTGATCCCTCCTAATTTAAAATTGATCATTGTTTGTCCAATTACTTGTAAATTCTGTCCTGTAAAGAGTGAAGATTATTATGACTCTTAAAAATTCTAAAATTTTCATTATTTTATATAAAAAACTTTCTTTTAAATTTCACTAACCTGAGCTCCTGAAACAATTAATGTACGAACTCTATATTTTCCTATTTCTATTATACATGAGCTATGATCTGTTTTATTTTCTGTAAACTGTTTGATTTCATCTAGTTGAAAGTATTCTCTACTCGTCCTACTATGCCTGTTATTAACATATTCTTTAAACCCTTTGGGGCCTTTTATTTTCCCTCCTACTACAGGTCCTATTTAATAGGTAGGGCGCCGGTTTTCCTGCGTTCTTGTACCTGTAAATTTCTGTGTCTATCTTCAACATTCCTATTCAACCTGCTATTGCCATTTCTACTTTGTGTATTCGACTGGACACGCCTGTTATCACAAAAACGAGAAACGTGTCCACGTTGACCACAAAACCAACAGACTATATTTGTGTTATTTGTGTTACCTACTGTCTCACTTGTAGGATACCTCATTTGTCTTCTTTCATCATAAGCATTTCTATTTCTACCTTGTAACGTCTGTATACCTCCTCTCCTATTCCATCCGAACCTTGTTTGTCCTATATCCATAGACTCCTCAATCCTGTCCTTCTCGACTAGTTCCTATTTCTCGTCCTGTTCTCAATCTAAATCTACGTCTCAAATTTTCTTCTTGTACCGCAATATCTACAGCTTGTGATAACCTCTCGGGGTTTTCTCTCATCAGCTTAAAACTTCAAGTCCATCGGATTTTATGCCATCTACAAAAACTCCCGACTAACATCCTCTCCACTTCTTCTCCTCGTACATTCTGTCCTAAGAATGCTTCTTCAGCCAGGTTATCAACCTATCGCTGAAAGCAATTGTACCGTCTCTCCATTGTTTTGTTTAGACTGTACTCAACACCGAAAACGCATGTTGTGGATCCGTTTATTTCCGCGTACTTATGGCCAGGTCGTCTTTGACTGCTCCCGATGTCTCGTCTACTCTAGCCTCTAATTTTCTTCGGATGAGTGATCTGAAACCGTTCTGTTTGCTGCCTGATAAGCAAGATCTCATTTTCATCTTCATCTGATGCTGACACTAAATATGCATATTTCTCTATGGAAGTTACCCATTTCTTAAAATCTCTTGCCTGTCCACTAAACTTAACAATTTCAGTTGTCATTCCTTGTTGTTTCATGACCGTATTAAGTCTATCTATCACTGTTCCTATCCCCGTCAAAACTTGTGCCAATGAATCTTGTTCTGTCATGCTGAAATATTTCTGTATATACCAATAAAATCAAATTCACATTTATAACTATCTAATTTAAAGACATGACCGTTGTTACTTTACACAATAAGAATTGTTCAACCAGTCAATAGTACTTAAAATGATATTTAAGGTTTACAAATTACCCTAATCTCTGCTCCCGATCCAAGAAAGACGGATTCCTCTATGTTCGCTGTCAGGTAGAATTCACACGCTAGGAGTCTGTGTTAGTTGAAATGCTCCTCCAACCGATCACGCACTTCAGGTAGTTTCTTCTTCCAACGTTTCAGTAACTTCAGCCCCTGGTTGAGCCCCTACCAGATTTGAGCCTTCTCTTTACCCGATAACAGGGCACATCAAAGCGACGTCTTGAGAACTGTAGCTCACTAAAGCGATAATTTGGGTCCCCTCTTCAGTAGGTCGGCAGCCCAGTCTGCCCCTCCCACTTCCGAAAGTCCCCTGACGATATCGCTGCTGTTGATGACCTTGTCATTTCTTTTTATTCTTCAAATGAGTGATTGACTTGTTTCTTCAAACTCTCAAGGTCACGACTCAACGGTTTTCAGTTCGCTCCAGACAATCTTGATGCGAAGTAGATAACTGCTACTTAATTCGATTTGCCTTGAAGTTTCTTTTTCCTGAGCCTCTTATTTCGAAGGATCCAGAAAAAACGTGCTGGTTTTTTCTCACTCTTTTGCTCAGCAAGATGATAACCATTGTACAGCAACCCGCCCCTGGCAAGCCGGTTTTCATATCTCAGCTGATAACGACTGCCTGTACAACGAGGATTCTTGACAAGAGGTCCTTATAGCGAGGATTCTGAAGAATATTTACAGACAACCACCCCTAGCCGGGCTTTTGGCTGCTGTAACTCTCACAGACGACGTAGTGGCCATTTATCAACTTCGTTTTTACGTTCAATACAAGTATAGAACCGTGCCGTAATCCTGTCTCTGGGTAATTGATGCAAGCAGAACAAAGATCTTCAAAACTTTGTAGTTACTTCGATGTGTTACATGGACAGCGTATTGAGATTCCGCGACACTCCAGGTTCCGATCCTGAGTCGTGGGCACCATTTAGTCCTCTATAACAAAGCAGACACATAGAGGACCAACGAGATCTCTGGTTAAATATAAATGGAGTTTTATTTCACATTGATGACCACTACAACAATCTTATTTCAATTCCGACATTATGGTGACCTCTCTCCTCCAGTCCCAGATGTTGACTAACTCCTAACAACAAACTACGTCACGACTTGAGCATCTTTCTTCCCATTCCATCCTGATGCTCAAGCGTGCTGTAGCTTTGCCCACCTAACATACACATTCTGCTACAGTCCCTACCTTCCCCTGTATCTTCATCCCTCACCCCTCTCTGTACCTGTCTGTCCTTCTGTTCGTCATTGACTTCCCCTATATCTCCATCCCTCACCCCTTCTTTGTACATGTCTATCCTTCTGTTCGTCCTTGTCTTCCCCTATATCTCCATCCCCCCTCTCTCTCTCTCTCTCTCTCTCTCTGTCTCTCTCTGTCTCTCTCTCACTCTCTCTCTCACTCTCTCTCTCTCTCTCTCTCTCTCTCTCTCTCTCTCTCTCTCTGTACCCATTTCTCACCCCTCCCCCGTCTGCCCCACCTATCCCCCTACAAATCGCCGACTTTAATCAGATTTATACCACCAGATGCAGCCCTAGAAGTTTCCTAGCTTGGACGTCAGCTATGTCCCAAGTCCTACTGATTCCAAAGGTTGTGTGTGAACGTCGTGCAACACTTCCTGGGCTTCGGGCTTCACTGCGTCCCGCGCCTGTCACCCATCCACATTCTAAACACAATAAATAACATATGCATCCAGCCAGTCAATAGTCAGCAATAAATGCGATCTCACAACAAGCGATAAATCAGTAATAAGGTAATAACTAACATCTCTCTCCAGGCAATATTTCAGCCGTAAATAGCACCTCTATCTAGTCAATAAATCTTTAATATATATGCGTTTATTTGTTTGTGTGTTTGTATATCGGAACAGTAATAACATCTGATGGGAGATGCCTTGAGGAGATTAGAACGAGAATCGCCATGGCAAAAGTAGCCTTTAGCAAGATGAAAAACATACTGACCAATAAAACGATGTCATTTGAAACGATAAAAAGAGTGTTGAGATGCTACATAGAACCTGTACTTTTATATGGATGTGAAGCTTGGATAATGAGCAGTCAGGCTGAAAAACATCTGATGGCTGTAGAAATGTGGTTTCTGGGGAAAATGCAACGAATATCATGGACAGCCAGAAATACCAATGAAACGATGTCATTTGAAACGATAAAAAGAGTGTTGAGATGCTACATAGAACCTGTACTTTTATATGGATGTGAAGCTTGGATAATGAGCAGTCAGGCTGAAAAACATCTGATGGCTGTAGAAATGTGGTTTCTGAGGAAAATGCAAAGAATATCATGGACAGCCAGAAATACCAATGAACCAGTCCTTCAAGAAACAAATGAAGATCGTAAACTGATTAGAGACATTAGACGTAGACAGTCACAATTTTTGGGCATGTTATGAGAAGAAATGATTTGGAGAACTTGGTGACAACTGGCAAGATCGAGGGGAACAGACCAAGGGGAAGACCTAGAAGCAAGTACCTGGATGGCTTGGCCTTGTGGCATGGTCGAGACAGAAACACGGAGCTGATCCACGACTCTGGTGATCGAGTGAGATGGCACAACATGACCGCCCACGCTTACCGGCATGGCACATGATGGATGGATGGATATCGACTCTTCCTCCCTCCTTCCATCCATCCCAATTCCTAATTCCTTCCGCCCGTCTCACTTCCTCTGTCCTTCCGTCCATCCCACTTTTTCTGTCCTTTCGCCCATCCCACTTCCTCTGTCTTTTCGTCCATCCCACTTCCTCTGTCCTTCCGGCCATCCCACTTCCTCTGTCCTTTCGTCCATCCCACTTCCTCTGTCCTTTCGCCCATCCTACTTTCTCTGTCCTTTCGTCAATCCCACTTCCTCTGTCCTTCCGTCCATCCCACTTCCTCCCTCCTTCCGTCCGTCCCACTTCCTCTGTCTTTTCGTCCATCCCACTTCCTCTATCCTTTCGTCCCACTTCGTCCCACTCCGTCCATCCCACTTCCTCTGTCCTTCCGTCCATTCCACTTCCTCTGTCCTTTCGTCCGTCCCACTTCCTCCCTCCTTCCGTCTGTCCCACTTCCTCTGTCCTTCCGTCCGCCCCACTTGCCCCTTCCGTCCGTCCGTCCCACCTCCCCTGTCCTTCCGTCCGTCCCACCTCCTCTGTCCTTCCGTCCGCCCCACTTTCCCCTTCCTTCCGTCCGTCCCACCTCCCCTGTCCTTCCAATCCCACATACCGAGTTCCAAGCACTGCTGCATCTGACAAAGAAACTAAGACATAATATAGTATGAGCGTGGATCGTTCGGAAAGCAATGGCGAACTGCTGTCTAGTAAATTATACACAGCCAAACATTCGGGAGTTGATTGCGATGTCCTTATGCAGGGTATTTGTAAAGCCTCACTATTATTTGTATGTAGAAAACATTTGAAAAATGAAGTACATGACGTCATCATAAAATGTGCTCCACAGTCTACCGTGAAGCAATATGCAGCGAATGGCTATCGTCTGCTGGAGTAATTCTTTGCACTCTCAACAGAATGGTCTTATCAACGGAAGTTAGAATATTTCAAATGCGTGGTGCATACAAAATGTTGTGATACTTCACAAACACCTTGTGTGTGTGTGTGCGTGTGTGTGTGTGCGTGTGCGTGTGCGTGCGCGCATATATAAGCTTGTAATAGGAACCTGTTGCAAGTATGTGAGGTGTTAGAGCCATAACATTTTGTAGGCACGAGGGCAATTAGGAAGAGGTATCAGTCGTCTCATCCCGTAGCGAACACCGAGGACCGGTATGAAATCCATGTCCCTACCACACAGACACATTATCAACATCCTAATATAACATTTCAAATACATGCACGTTACTTTGCTGCTGCTTTTGTTGTTGTTGTAGTTGCTGTGTTTGCAGTTGCTACTCTTGTTGTTGTTGTTGCTGTTGTTATTTTGTTATCTTCCACTTGCGCCGTTAGACGCCGTGGGGAGAGGGTAATGGATGTTCCAGCGCCTGTTACTAGTGCCTTTCCTTCAATTTCCCCCATGAATCGTGAGCAGTATAGTCCAGGATCAGGTAAACTTCCCCACACTGAGTGATGCGATTGATATCACACCGACCCATGTATCTCCCAGGCATTGTCTTAGTGCCCATTTTAGACTGGATCAACACAGGGAGCCGATGGAGGGTTCCAACTTATAACGACCCATTGTAGGTCAGCATGGCCGAATGGATAGGAACATCCGGTGTGCTGATGCCGAGGTAAGGGGTTCAACCCCTACACCGGACAGTTGAACTAAAATTTTGACCTATCGTCCTTGATTGGGGACGTTAATTACAAGTACCTCTGAAGTCGGAAGTTTGTTTCACCTGATAGTGAGGGACACTGGTAATAAGGAAAGCTAATCCACACGCAAAATTCAGTTCAATGCTACTAGAAGTAGTGTGTATGGACTACACTTGAGTTCAAAGCGAGCGAGCGTAAAAAATAAATAAATACAAATAACCACCCAGCCTGCAAGTAAGCATGCGTTAATTAAACGTTAATTACAAGTACCTCTGAAATCGGAATTTTGTTTCACCTGATGGTGCGGGACACTGGCAATAAGGAAAGCTAATCCACACGCAAAATTCAATTCAATGCTACTAGAAGTAGTGTGTATGGACTACACTTGAGTTCAAAGCGAGCGAGCGTAAAAAATAAATAAATACAAATAACCAACCAGCCTGCAAGTAAGCATGCTAACCATTTCGCCACCGCACTCTTTAACTGGTATGGAAACCGTGGATATATTTCGACTAGAGACTAACGCCGTATCTTCAAGACACTATGCTATATATAGCCAGTAATCTTCTTATTCTGTGTTCCTCGTTCGAGAAGTTGGGAAAGGGGGAGGGGGGAGAGAAAGAGAGAGAGAGAGAGAGAGAGAGAGAGAGAGAGAGAGAGAGGAGAGAGAGAGAGAGAGAGAGAGAGGTAAGACTTAGGTCTGCACATCAAAGGGCTGTGTGTCTGACTTCGGCATGCTGTTGTGTACAGTTCTAAACATGTTCCATGCACGGTAAAATGCTCTTACCCGTGGATAAGTTTCCTTGCCTAACAAATGTCCCAGGGCATCGAACTTACGGCCTACTCTTTACGATTTCTAATTGCCGTGGGATTTTTAACGTCCACATATTGCGCACCGAATCGCCAGTTCTTCGCCCTTATCCGAGACGACTATGTGTCCGAACTCACTACCCAAGAAAACAGTCAGCTGCATATCCTTTACAGGACGAAGCAGTCAACCCCAGCATTTTTTTGGCTATTGATGATCTCTTGGCAAGTTTACGTTCAGTAGTTTGCCATAGTTTTTTTTTTGAACGACTAGCACTCAACCATTTTCATTTTTTTTTTTTCGAAACCAACGCAATGTGATCTGCTGCCAAATCGCCCTCAGCTGTGCTTTGACCGCTTTATGGGGATTACGAACTGCGTTCCGTACGTCTTCGCAACGGAGCCGCCGACTACACAAGAGATCACGAGAAAGTGTAATAGTAGATAACCAACGGTTCTTGGACAACAATTACCAGCCCTATCCTGGAAACGAACCCGACACCTTCGAAGCCTGAGACGATCACCAAAACCTCTCAGCCACGGATTCCCCTTTAGCCACAAATAACAAATGCCAACCAGACTACCACTGACTGCCGTTCGTTACCAGGGATCCCATTTCGTACGCCTGGCTTGCCATTGATGACAAATTAGCTGTCAGAGATGACGGCGGCTGTAGTGAGCTGTTGAATGATATGTCAGTGTGAGTGACAGAGCGGCGATTACCTATCGCAGCATGCTGTAACAGCTATTTCGTTCCCAGTTTATCATCGCTGTGGAGCCGCTATTGAGCTTGCCTTTAGGAATGGTGGTCATATGTTCATATCCGCTTATAGAACTTAGATTTCTTATTTCAATGATCTGATCGTGCATACCCGGTTCCATTCATGGTGTGGGTTGTGTACATACATTTGTGAACACACTATTGCATCAAGTGCCTGTAGCAGTATGTGTGGACGACACTCAAGCTGAAAGGTGGACTCACGATAACATTGCACCAGAAACTGTCCGTGAAGTAAAAAGTGCTTGGTGTGATTTCAAGGACATCAGCCACTTATAGTCTGTTTACTTTTCTCTGCCCCAATATAAAATTCCATATCTCAGTATGCTTCCTCATTGACGTGGATAGGCCTTAGGTTCATACCAGAATACGATCAGCGTTGCCAGTAGTGGGTTGTGCTCAATATTTAAATCTCAAATCCCGAAATAACCAAATACATCAATTTGATTATTGCTCGCTGGAATTTAGGCGGCCTGGTGTGCCTTGCCAGTGAGAAGACCTGATCGTTCGGGTCCACATCGATTGACGGACGTCAGTCGCGGCGATAGGGCAAATCTTGAGCTACAGCCTACGATGTTGTAATATTCTGTTGTGATAATTTGGTCGTGTCCAGAGTGTGCCGCGTGGTCTAGTGTTTACACACCCGCTTCACACGCCGGTGATCCGGGGTTTGTTTCTGGATCCGGTCAAGGATATGCACTACTGACGAGCTCAAACGAGAACGAAACTCGAGTCTAGTGCTTCCTCATTGACGTGGATAGGCATTAGGTTCATACCAGAATACGATCAGCGTTGCCAGTGGTGGGTTGTGCTCAATATTTATATCTCTGTAACCAACGGAGGGAAAACGATGAGATTTAGCATATAACCGTATCATTATATCCACCCAGCAAACAAACAAAAATTTGTTCTGGAGATTGTACAGCAGATTTCAAAGTGTGTTTATATGCGGTATATAATTTACGGGTCAGAGATGAAGTGCACCTATTAAATGTATTACGTCTTCACACGCGTTTGAATAGTTAATTTTCTCGTGTTACATGGGTTTGGCCTTGTGAAAAGAGCCTCGCATAGTGGTACGGGGCATTACTGTAAAACAAGTTTGTTAGCGAGAAATCACTAGTTTTTCACCAAAACATCACAGAAGTGTCGCCGCTTTCCATGATTTAAGTTCCTTTTGAACCTATCAAAGACATATTCCTGGGGTGGGGGTATATATAAGACGGCAGGAAAAGTAGCATAACGATGCAACAGACAGTTTTCAATATAATCGATAGAGAATGAAGGCATTCATTTCTGGACAGACTATAATGCCGTTTGATCTATACAATTAGGGTTTAGTCCCTTATGACGAATGCGTCTTAGGCATGTTTAAGGAGCCTTTACTTATAATAGGAGCTGGATGAGATTGTACCGTAATGCAAAGGACATATCGTTTTTCCATAACACTAACCAACATACTGACTAATAAACAAAGATGTCATTTTAAACAAGAAAAAATGTGTTGAGATGCTGCATTGAACCTGTACTATTGTATGGATGTGGGGACGTGGGCAATATGCAGGCAAGGTAGAAAACATCTATCGGCAGTGGAAATGTGGTTTCTAGGGGGAAATGCAAAAAATACCATGGACAGATTTTTAAAAAATAAACAATGAGCTAGACCTGTAAGAGGCAAATGAAAGCCGCAAACTGATTAGAGAAATTAAACGTAGACAGTCAGATTCTTTTGGCAAGTTATGAGAAGAAATAAACTAGAAAACTTGATGACAACAGGCAAGATTGAGAGCAAAAGAATAAGGGGAAGGCAGAGGAGTAAATGTCTGGATGGCTTGACCGCGTGGTATGGTCGAGCCAAGAACATAGAGCTGATCCACGACTCTGGTGATCGCGTAATATGGCAACACATGACTTCCCAGTCTGACTGGTATGGCACATAATGAATGAATCAACATTAAACCAGCACCGTGGCTTAATGACAGAGAACGCGTTTCTCAATTCCCCGACACACAGAGTCCAGGGTTCGAAATCAAACGCAGACGATTTTGAAGCAGACCGCTTTGCGTTGATTTCGAGTTTGTGAGTAGGTCGTTCAGACATCAGTAACAAACTACTGACATTAAGTAAATTACACAACAGTTGCAAAATGCTGGGGTTGATTGTGGCGTCCTGTAAGGGATATGCTTCTTCTTATAGTCAGTGTAGTGTTGCGTTGATGATCATGTCTGTCCACGGCCTTCTGTCTCTTGTGCTACCAGTCATTTCTGAGAACGACGTTCCCTCATGCCATGATCTCAGACTGGCCAGTATCTTCTCTCTTGGTCTCCTCATGCCATGATCTCAGACTGGCCAGTATCTTCTCTCTTGGTCTCCTCATGCCATGATCTCAGACTGGCCAGTATCTTCTCTCTTGGTCTCCTCATGCCATGATCTCAGACTGGCCAGTATCTTCTCTCTTGGTCTCCTCATGCCATGATCTCAGACTGGCCAGTAACTTCTCTCTTGGTCTCCTCATGCCATGATCTCAGACTGGCCAGTATCTTCTCTCTTGGTCTCCTCATGCCATGATCTCAGACTGGCCAGTATCTTCTCTCTTGGTCTCCTCCTGCCGCTCCTTTCCTCCAGCCTTCCACTTGTAATGACATACACCAGCTTTCCCCTTCTCATGACATGCTTAAGGAATGTGGACTGTCTTCTTCTGATGCGAGTAACCAGTTCTCTTTTAATCAACACTAAATCATACATTCCCCTCGAACCCAACTGGATGATACGCCTATGGACGTCAGGGCAGGAGTATTAGTCATTTCGTCTGACGTGGGCGTTGCATTGTTTTCTCTAGTTAGTGACTAGCTATCTACTAGTACAAACTAATAGTCACGTGCCTGCTGTTAGCGTTACGTAACCAGGGTGGCATTTTAAGGCAACGCCGTTTCTGTTATCGTTTAGCTGACTTGGTCTCTGCGTTTGAAATATAAAGTAAATTAAAATAAAACAAACATCACAGTAACTTAATTTGCATGGTTTTGTTTTGAGATAACGTTGTTTCAATGCAAGTGAATATCTCTATATGTGTTCAGTCTCCTCGAAAAGATCACACAAGGAGAATCTCAACACAGCGCACAAATTACGTAGCGCATCTCATCTTTGTTTCTCTTTTACCTTGCGGTGTCGAGGTGAAGGATAAACAGCGGGAGAGTGCCCGTTTATGGGCTTCATTTATCGAGATTCCCATGGACTCTGCTATTCCCTCTGTCCACCAATTACATGGCCGGCTTCTTCTGCTTCCAGTTGGTCCGTACATCATTGCTGGTTGTGGTATACTGTTAGTTGGTAATCTAGTTATTTGGCCGAACTATTTAACTTGTTTGTTTTCTTATGAAATCTAGCGCTGCTATAACCCCCAGTTTAGTCCTGATTTCTTTATTTCTGATGTTATCTCTTCTTTATACATTGAGTAATCTTCTCTAGAATCTCATTTCCGTTGTCATTTTTCTTCTCTCTATTTCTGTCATTGTCCAGGTTTGGCATTGGAAGCATAGAGTGAGTAGGAAGTGTTGTTGAATGCTTTTTTTTTTTTTTTTTAGTATCTATTGATATGTGTTTGCTCTTTCGTATTTGTGCCATTTGTCCGGTGAGTTGGTTTGCCTTATTGCATCTAGGTAGCGCCGGTGAGATTTCAACCGTGAATATCAGCCCTTCATTCCTGAGCTATCCCGTGCGCCCCCGACCATGACCTTCCTATATGATTTATTTCTGTCTCTACTTCTCTTCCCTGTATGTTTTTAGGTCTTCCTCTATTTCTGTTGCCCTGTTGGATCCTGACTAAGGCCTTTCTAGTTATACTTTTCTCAGGTTTTGTTAGTGTCCTATCCGCGCCAGCGCCTTTTCTCGAGTTATTTATATGCAAAGAACAAACTTGTATTTATGTTTAGGTGTAAGGATTAAACAAATTTGTTTACTAAAGAACAAACACGTATCAACAGATACTAAAAAGCATTCAACAACACTTCATACGCACTCTATGCTAAGGGAGGCTGAGTGGTCTCGAAGTATGGTCTCCGCCTCGAGTGCTGGAGGTCCCGGGTTCAAGCCCCGGTGAGGGCCGGGATTTTTTTCACGTGGACTTCTAGTAAAAAAATGTCCCCTGGTCTCTGGGTAGTGAGATCGGACGTCTGTGTGTATTGTTGCGCATGTAAACAATCCCTTGGCAGTTGGAAATCGAAAAAGAGTAGCTTAACAGCGCTGCCCAGGCAAAATTTCTAGTTAAAAATCTACACAAAGTATTTCAGGATTCTCGCCGGTGCTACAGAGTTCGTGCAATGAGCTGAGTTTCTCCTGGCTCAGGCTTGAGTTAGGTGTAGAACGGAGCACATATGGTTTACACCCGTGTGCCGTGATGTTGATCCATCGACTCAACTAAACTAAACAAACTAAACTAAATTTGTATGTGTCTTGTCCTCTCCATGGGCTCCACATTGTTGATTCTGTCATATCATTTTTAGTCCTTCTTTCTTTAGCAGTCACCAAAATTAATGAACATTCATAATTAACTCTCTGTGTTTCTCATTCACGCAACAGAACTCATTTAACGTCTTAATTTAATATTCCAAGTTTAGTGCTAAGTTTCATTCCTTTTAACTCCCTCAAATGTCCCAGTGCTATTAAAGCTCCTCTTGATGTTTGTATTATTATTTTTTGATATCGTTATCTGTTCCCCCATCCTTATCTACGTAGCCGCCTGGGCTAGTTAGTTGCATATCCTTTACAGGACGTCGCAGACAACCTCAGCATTCTTAGGCTGTTTGATTTCTTGGCAAATTGACGTTCAGTAGTTTGCTATTTCTTTCTGAACCACTGGCACTCATACCATTTTATGAAAACCAACGCGAGGTGATCTGCTGCCAAATCGTCCGCAGCTATGTTTCGAATGCGGTATGCGGGATTAAGAATTACGTCCGTGATCCCTTCTCCACATAGCGGACTTTTCGCCTGAGTAGGTGTATTGTTTTTTATTTTATGTATTTATTTATTTATTTTGTTTTTGCATTTCCTCGATTGTAACTCAAGCGTAGTCTATACACGTACTACAGCTCCGAGTGCGCTTGAGTGATTTTTGCATGTTGATTTGCTTTCCCTGTTACCTGGCACGATTCCCTCTCAGTGCGTCGGCTTGTTTCTTTTCTGTCCAGGATACTTTCATCGTTCTTCTCAAATATCACATCTCTATTATTTTTTTTTCCTGTTTCTTGACTATTTCATTATTTTACCGTTTCATTACGTTACTGTATCAATACTTTACTGTTTAATTAATTAATTAAGTAATTCATTCATTCATTCATTCATTCATTCATTCATTCATTCATTCATTCATTCAGTAGCATGTCCTTTGCATAACCTCGCTCCCATAACAACCTTTCTGAAAACTTCTCGATCACAAGAAAGATGTCTCGCGTCCGATACACCCATCTGGAGATCATCCGCCACATCCTGTATCCATCTTCTCTTTGGCCTTCCCCTTCCTTTCTTCCCAGGCATATACCCTTCCATTATTGTTCTCTTCAAACTTTCATGACGTTTCAAGTGACCAAAATATTTCAATCTTCTTTATTTCATCTTCTTTAATAGTCAACCCTCTTCAATATTCAGCTCTTGAAGTATGGATGCATTTGTTCTTTTCTTTACCCAAGATATTCTTAGAACCCGTCTATAACATTTATATTGAAAGGCATTTATGCGCTGTTCAGCTTGTTTAGTAAGTGCCCATGTCTCACAAGCGTATGTTGCAATGGGAAAGATGCATGCTCTTAAAAATCTAATTTTTGTTGTTCTGTCTGTCCCACTCCATAATTTATTCAGCTGTTTTAGTCTTTAAAGAGCAGTTGGTAGTCGTCGTTTATTTTCTTTCATTAGTGTCACCATTGTTGGTAATCAATGACCTAAGATATTCGAAATTGTCCACCACCTCAAATCTTTCACCATTAACATATATTTATGTCTCCAATGTAGTTTTATCTCTATGCATTGTCTTTGTTTTTGCTATATTAAGATATAAGTTGCGATTTTCACTATTTCTTTGGGTTGAGGTTATTAGGTTTTCTATACCATTCTGTGATGTGGATAGTAATACTGTATCGAATATATCGAATGTCTGGTATTTCATGACCACCGATATTTAGAGCATCATATAGCTCCCTGTTTATATCATCTCTGACATTTCTCATTATATTTTCGGCGTACATGTTAAATATATAGGGTGACAGCACACAAGCCCTGACGGACGTCTTGCTTGTTGTCAAACCATTCTGATGTCTCGCCAACAATTCTAACCTCTGCGTTTTGGTCTAGATAGAGCATTTTTATGAGTTGTACTACATGTGATATGCATATTCCTCATGATTTCTCAAAGTTTCTGATGTCGTACACAGTCAAATAATTCACAAAACATGAGAATATGTTTACATTAAATTCTCTGCACGTCTTATCTTATTAAACGCATGTTGAGTATGTGATCTCTTGCTCCTCTTCCGTGTCTAAATCTAGCTCGAACCATGTTAATCTCTTCTTCCATTTTCTTACGAAGTCTTTCCATAATGATTTGTAATAGAATTTTACTTGCATGACTTATCAGGGCAACAGTTCTATAGTTGGTGCATAATTTCAGGTTGCCCTTTTTTGGTATTGGAATGAAGATAGTTCTCTACCAATCTTTTGGCCATATACCATATTTCCATATCTTTTTACATAATGCGTGATAGATTTGTATGCATTCTTCTCCTCCCGCTTTAATTAGTTCAGCTGATATCTCATCACATCCTGGTGATTTACTATTCTTCAGGTTCTTTATTGCCCATGCAATTTCATCTAATGAGGGTTAAAGTTCTGTCTCTGCTGTCATTGCTTCATGTGTAGCATTCATATCCTCAGAGACATTCATATCATACATTCCACTGCAGCATTCCTGCCATCTTTCTAGAATTTGTCTAGATTCTGTTAAGATATTTCCCAACTTGTCACAGATAACATTTAATTGAGGTTGAACATTCCTTGTCAATAACTTCATTTCTTTGAACATTTCGTAATCTCTTCTATTCTTATAATATTGCTCTATTTTAATACGTTGGTTTTTGTCCTTTCTTGTGTTCTTTCTTATTTCTTATTATTACTTTATCTCACGAAGTTCTTACGATGATAAGTTCGTGATATGGTCGTTGTCTAGGTAACGATACTCCTGGTGTGTCAATTGAGCTATCTAACTGTCTCACAATGCAACTCACCCCCGCAGTGCACATTCACCAGTCATTAAACAAGATTGCGTTGGCGCACATAATCCTTTATTGCAGAAAGAACACGGACAAACGGAACACAACTCTATATCCAGAAACAATATAATCCATAGAATATAAATATCCTCCTCACAATTTTACACGCACACCTCACTGTCTTCTCACGGCCTGCTTAATATCAAATCCACAAGACAGGTAATCCAGCTCCTATCCACAGCTGGACCTCACACATCACAACCCACACACTGGGTCTAGTCTCCGCTAGCTATCCAAACCCACTTTGGGTTCAGGCCTCCTACTCACTATAAACCCACTCTGGGTTCAGAGCCTCCATTGGCTATCCAACCCACTTTGGGTTTTAGCCTGCATTCACAACTGGGAGAACAACACAACACAAGAACTGACCAACAGTCAGTCTAAACTCCCACGTGCTCGACAACCGATCCGTTCGGCGCCAAAACATCAACTGTCCTGAAGTCCCTTGACTTCACACAAAACTAAACTGTCCTTCACCCCCATCCATCCTGGGGGTCTCCACTCAGACCCGCCTCATTATTTCTCAGGGTTGATTGTTTTCCTCGTAGCCAGGTCACTCACCTCAATATCAATGACCCAGGCATATGTCACTTTACTGTTTCATTATTTTACTGCTACGTATGATAGTCGACAGTACTGCCTGCTTTCTGTTACTGCCGAATGTTGGGCGGCACACACCAAACCCGACACCCCATATTGTGCCAACGGTTTCGGGTGCGGAGCAGAATTGGCAGGGTACAAATCTTATCCATGGTGCGAGGAAATGCAGCATAAAGACTAAATGCCAGGCCCTAAGCTTTGGTCGGCAACTGATCTAGAATGGAAGCTCCAACAGGCGGGGAGTTAAGAGCATTGCTTTGCTGATCCGGCAGCTTCCGCAGCTTGTCTTGTTCCAGGCGTATCGGTGTTACCTTTCCCTAGGCAGGCAGTGAGAGGAATCATGCTGCATGAGCAACATGTTCTGCCGACTCCCCTCCATACATCCATATCTGACTGCGCGCACACCTTCGGCTCCAAATTGTATTATTGGGCACCTGTCACAACTGAACTTCTGCGCCGCCTTCCTACAACGAAGGACGTGTAACGGTTTAGCAACGTGTCATATCTAGACTTTTTCTGTTTCTCTTTTAATTTTATTACATGTTCTATGTTCATGTTTTTCTTTAGATCTGTTTGCGTTGTTCCTGATCATTATAATCGAAACGCTGATTTGTTGTGTCGTAGTCTAATTTTTTTTTAAATATAATCATCTCTCTCTCTCTTCTCTCGTCTCCTCTCTCTCTCTCTCGTCTCTCTCTCCTCTCGCTCTCGTCCTCTCTCTCTGTCTCCTCTCTTCTCTCTCTCTCGTCTCTCTCTCTCTCTCTCTCTCTCTCTCTCTCCTCTCTCTCTCTCTCTCTCTCTCTCTCTCTCATATAATATATACATACCAGAATATATACATATTTTCCTTATACATTGACCAGAATATATACACATTTCCTTATATATTGACCAGAATAGATAAACACTTTTCTTATATATTGACCAAAGTATATACACATTTTCCTTATATATTTACCAAAATATATGCACATTTTCCTTACAGATTTAACTGATTCAGTGTCGAAGGATAATATATCGCCAAATGTGACCTCCCATTTGGACAGAATGGCGATATGTAGCTAGAATAATGTCATCTTGCTATTTATTTCGTTTCGTGGTATCTTTCACAATTTTAATGCTCAGTGAAACAAAAACTGTAATTGTAACACAAAATGCTCGCATGTTGGGAGAAGCAATCGCCATTAATTTACAGACGCCAATGTTGTGCAAACAGAAAGAAATGGGGAGAACCGTTGAGGCCACTAAGACGATTAAACAAATAGACACACATAGTATTATTTGGCGCTCACAGAAGAAGAAGAAGGAAAAAGTGATTAGAAGACGCACTAGACAACATAAAATTTGAAAGCTATAATAGTTACCGACGGGATCGAACCTGTCGCCTCCAAATGACGACGGCGCCTCGCTGCAGGAACAAGTGTACTCCGACGCACGACCAATTAGACACTCCTTGCAAACAGAAAGGCATGCTAGTCAGTTAAAAATGTGGTAAATAATTCAAATTACTGTGGATATGTGTACTGTATGTTTCAGTTTGAAGGATGTATCTAATTACTTTAGTTTATGTTGCGTGATTTTTGCAGTATATACCCGACGAGATGCCGCGAAATATACCAGACAATAAATCGTACAATCTATTGTTTGTATCTTCGTTATTTAAATTCACTACGGGAAAACACTGTTTTGGATTATAACACGTGTTCATTTGATTGTGCACTATGTTTTAGTCCAAACCTACTTTTTTTTTTGTTCGACTGTGAATCAGTTGCCGTCCGTGGGATTTCCCTCACGGGTTTCGTGTGTGTGAACTCGGGCCTACCTGTTCCGGGGGTGTAACAGCTTGTGAGCCGGCAGGAAAAGATTGCTGAGCTGGCGATGTTGATGAGGGGCTAAGGCGATCGACCCGCTCATGTTGTGGCGACGGTTGCTGAGTTGGCCAGTGCGGCGGATTTCCAGCAGTATGTTGTATACAGGATGTACGGGCTGTGTTGTAGGTTGGCATGTTGGATTGTGTTGTTGGACTGGTTGAACTTGTGTTTTCTGTTGTTGAATTGGCCAGTGATGCGTTATTAAGCCGTGATATTGTAGGCTTATATGCATCGCTGTAATACGTGTACAACATTGGAATCTACGAAATAATTTTTCTTTAAATCTTCGTTAATATACTGGACACGCCTCCGTGACGATGTGGTCAAGCCGTCTCCCTCGCGCTCCGAAGGATGTAGGTTCGATTCCGAGCTACGTGTTTAGTTTCACGAGTGCATGTTTTCTCGGAGACTCCTGGGGGTCGTCGCTGGAGCTACGGAGTTCGTGCTTTGTGCGAGGCTTTCGGCTGGCCCCCCTGCAGAAAGAGACCGAGCTATATGGGTTTAAACCCGGTGCAATAAAGTCGATCCTTAAGACATTTAAGTCTATCAAGACTTGTGTATACTGGACACAGCATTACGGCCCGATGTGTTTGTGTGTTTGGTATTTGACCTATGCTGATTTAACTGATTAAATGCCATGTGATGATTAATCGTCTTAAGTGACTTCCTGTTTCTGCCATGGGCCTATATACATTAGTTTTCCTTATTCAACCCCCTTTAATTTGATATATAATACAACATGTCTGCCATCATATTAACACCTTTAAAGTCATAAATGTGACACACCACAGCTTCCCATTTTCCACCATCCATCTTTGTTTGGTCCAAATCTACTTTTTCGTTGGCTCTGAATCTGTTAAAATAAAATTCTGAGACCTATTGTGCTATCTGAATAGTTAGATACGAATTATGTCCGTATTCTACAATTGTGGGTTGATGTGGATGATTGGCCTGGCTAATGAATACAGGGGTGTATAGTTTAGTTGCCGGCTTCCTGGCCTAGAGGTTAGCGACTTTTCTCCGTAATCTCGTATACTCTCGTAGGTAACGTGGTGACGATGAGAATCAGCAGTGGTTCGAATCGCGTCGGTAACTTACGGGGTATGTGAGCCGGCCGCTCAGAAAGCAATGGCAAACTACTGAGCGTAATCTTGCCAAGAAATTAACAATCAGCTGAAGAGTGGAAGTGTACTTTTTCCTGCAGAGGGGCGCTTGGTCATTTGGAGGTGACAGGTTGGAATCTGATTAGTAACTATAGCTTTTAATTGTTATATTGTCTAGTCCATCCTCTAGTCTCTACTCCCTTCTTCTACTTCCATGAGAGCCAAACATTACACTTGTGTTTATTTATGGACAATACACATCGCTGGTCCTTGTAACGTGTCCCGTATATTTTATTGAGCGGTTATGTTTTCTAAATTTATGCTGGTGATTCATTGTGTTTCTGATGGCCGTTAAGTTTGTTGTATGTCGTTTATAGGCCGTTGTAGTCAACTCCATCATTTATTGGCTGTTTTTTGATTTACTAGAGCATTTAACGCTCAGGAATTTGCCATTCAGGTCTTAGTCAGATATTTAAATATTGAGCACAACCCACTACTGGCAACGCCGATCACATTCTGGTATGAACCTAAGGCCCATCCACGTCAATATGGAAGCACAACACTCGAGTTTCGCCCTCATTTGAGCTCGTCAGTAGTGCATATCCCTGACCGGATCCGGAAACAGTCCCGGATCACGCGTGTGAAGCGGGTGTGTAACCACGCGGCACACACTGGACACACCAAATTATCACAACAGAATATCACAACGCTACCCATCGTAGGCTATGCTCAAGATTGCCCAATCGCCGCGACCGACGTCCGTCAATCGATGGGACCCGAACGATCAAGTCAGATATGACTGAGCTACCCGCTTTCTGTTAGCGCCAAATATCTAAATCCTCTGGAGGTTGTCAGTGAAATATCTAAACTTCCCGAGGGTGTCAATGAAATATCTAAAACCTCCGGAGGTTGCCTGTGAAATATCTAAAACCTGTGTAGGTTGTCAGTGAAATATCTAAATCCTCTGTAGGTTGTCAGTGAAATATCTAAAACCTCTGTAGGTTGTCAGTGAAATATCTAAACCTTCCTGAGGTTGTCAGTGAAATATCTAAAACCTCTGTAGATTGTCAGTGAGATATCTAAACCTTCCTGAGGTTGTCATTGATATATCTATAACATCTGGAGGTTGTCAGTGAAATATATAAAACTTATGTAAAATATCAGACATCTTTACCTCCAATTTCTAACAACATCCCTTGTGCAGGGATGTGCAAACAGGAATAGCTTTAATTATATGCTTCTATTTAATTAATATTTCATATTTTAATGAGGTTATATGTCAATTCACCCAGCGTGTCATTGAAAATCGTTGTACGTGCCACGCTTCGCGCGCCTGCCGTAGGTTGCCGACACCTAATCTAATCCATATTTTCTTTTAGAAATTATATTTGTGTGTGTGTGTAAACCATTGAATATTTAGCCAGCCTGTTTAAATACTGTCATGTTTCATTGTCCCCTGGCACAGACTGACATCAACCCCCGTGGGTCCATAGCTCAGTTCGTAAAGCAGTGGTATTTGAGACTCAGTACTCGCATGCTGAACTTTGGCCTGTAATCCACATCTTAGTTTTTTTCTCTGTTATGCAATATTTTCTTATTTATGCTACTTGTGGTGTGCCGTAGGCTGTTCCTGATTCTGTAAAAACTTTTAATTCCTTTTCTTGAAACCTGATCATTGGCTGGGAATTATTTTTTGCTGAGCTTTCATATCATGTTGCCTTCTTTAACTATATCGTGGTTTGTCTTATTTATTCTTTGCTTGATAATTACTTTATTGACTGGCTTGCGTTTTCCTGTGGTTCTGTTCTCTACAGTTAGTTAAATGTCCTTTACAGGATGTAGCAGTCAACCCCAGAATTTGTTGGCTGTTCATGATTCCTGGGCAAGTTCACGCTCAGTAGTTTGCCATTGCTTTTTGAACGACCGGTGCCCATACCATTTCCTAGAAAACCAACGTAAAGCGGTCTGCGGCCATATCGTTGTGTTTCGAACGCGGTATGCGGGATTACGAACTGCGTCCGTAAAGCCATATATTTGGTTATTTACAAATCATGGTGTTTCTGGCTGTTCTCATTCATTCTATCCTCTATTTAATTGCCGGTCTATCCGTCTGCCTGTCTGCCTGGCCTATCTATCTATCAATTTATCTGTATGTCTATCTATATATCCGTCTATCTGTCTGTTCATGTCGCCCACCTACTTACTTTCCAGTCTGTCTGTCATCTTTGTCTGTCATCTTTGTCTGTCTGTCTGTCTGTCTGTCTGTCTGTCTGTCTGTCTGTCTGTCTGTCTGTCTGTCTGTCTGTCTTGCCTGTCTGACTGCGTTGCTTGCGTGTCTGCTTACCTGTCTTTCTGTCTACCTACCGACCTATTTACTCATCTGTTTGTCTGTCTGTCTGCCTGGGCATCTGGATGTATTCAGCTCGTTTGCCTAATCGACTGTCTATCTAACTTACCCCAACTCTCTATCATTATTTCACCTGTCAAATGCCCGCCCGCCTCGCTGTCTATCTGTCTGTCTCTCTCTCGGTATCTACCCTGTATCCTCCAATAGCCCATTGTTACAGCAGACATGCCCACGGCCTTATTCGTGTTCTGTCCCTTCTCCAGACAATCCTGCCCTTCTGTTGTTGTCATGTAGCTGTCAGAGATGTTGTGTCTCTATTTTCGTCTCGCACAATTTGTCCAGAACCAGACATGCGCAGTGGACAGCCTTCTTCTTCTTCTTTCACCTTTATTTCCCAGTGGGACATAGTCGAAAGACGAATGTCTATCGCCCTTCAAAGACTAAAACAACTGAATAAATAATAAATTATGGAGTGGGACAGATAGTACTACAAAAATTTGATTTTTAAGAGCATACACCTTTTCCGTTGCAACATACGCATGTGAGACCTGGATAATTACTAAACAAGCTGAACAGCATATATATGCCTTTGAATATAAATGTTGTAGACGAGTTCTAAGAATATCTTGGATACAGAAAAGAACAAATGAATCAATACTTCAAGAACTGAATATTGAAGAAGGTTTTCTATAAAAGACGATAAACAAAGAAAATTGAAATATTTTGGTCACTTGAAACGTCACGAAAGTTTGGAGAGAACAATAATGGAGGGGTGTATGCCTGGGAAGAGAGGAAGAGGAAGGCCAAAGAGAAGATGGGTGCAGGATGTGGCGGATGATCTCCACATGGGTGTATCAGACGCGGGACATCTTGCTTATGACCGAGACGTTTTCCGGAAGGTTGTTATGGGAGCGAATTTCTGCACAGGACATGCTACTGAATGAATGAATATTGTTATGGGAGCGGGGTTCTGCAAAGGACAGGCTACTGAATGAATGAAGGTTGTTATGGGAGCGAGAGTTTGTAAAGGACATGCTACTGAATGAATAAAGGTTGTTATGGGAGCGAGAGTTTGTAAAGGACATGCTACTGAATGAATAAAGGTTGTTATGGGAGCGAGAGTTTGTAAAGGACATGCTACTGAATGAGTGAAGGTTGTTATGGGAGCGAGTTCTGTAAAGGACATGCTACTGAGTGAATGGGACATAGTCCTGAAACCTTCTTACTCCAAGCCCTCCAATCTCTAGCTATCCCATGCAAATCTGTCCATGTCTGGGACATAGTCCTGAAACCATCTTACTCCAAGCCCTCCAATCTCTAGCTATCCCATGCAAATCTGTCCATGTCCTCCACATATTATTCATTTCTGTTCCTTATTCTCTTCTCCATCTGTTTTCATTTTCATGTCTTACTGTTTCTTTAGCCCTGTGGATTCCTAACAAAAACCTGTCTAGTTATACTATTCTCAGGTTTTCTCAACGTAAGTCCTATCCAGTACCAGTGTCCTTTCTTCACCACTTGGTTCATGATATTTGCCTAGTTCTTGTGATTTCTTGGCAAGTTTACTTTCCTTAGCCTGCCATTGCTTTCTGAACGACCGACACTCATACAATTATATGAAAACCAACATAATGCGGTCTGCTTCCAAATCGTCCGCAGCTGTGTTTCGAACGCGGTATTTGGGATTACGAATTGTATTCTTAACCCTTTCGCTACAACGGAATAGAAATGTAGCCTTATATAGGGAAAACGCTAGGCATAAGAGGCGATCTCAAACTTCTGTGAGACTTTTTAAGTTTTACAATTTGCACCTAGGGGTCTTTCTGACCACATAATCTTTTGACCAATATGTGCTGACCACATCATCAGTTGACCAGTCTGCGCTGACCACTTCGTCAATTGACAAGACGGATACTGGTCACGTTACCTTGTGACCAATGTATAACGTGCACACGACTTTTGATCAACTTGTACTGTGCACATGATGTTTTCACCAGCCTGTACTGATCACATTACCTTTTGATCAATTTCTTGTGACCACATCACCTTTTGACCAGAATATATAGACCACATGGCCTTGTGACCAGAATATACTGACCACATCACCTTTTGACCAGATTATGCTGACATCACACATCACCTTTTGACCAGAATATGCTGACATCACACATCACCTTTTGATCACAATATGCTGACATCACCTTTTGACCAGAATATGCTGACATCACACATCACCTTTTGACCAGAATATGCTGACATCACCTTTTGACCAGAATATGCTGACATCACCTTTTGACCAGAATATGCTGACATCATACATCACCTTTTGACCAGAATATGCTGACATCACCTTTTGACCAGAATATGCTGACATCACACATCACCTTTTGACCAGAATATGCTGACATCACCTTTTGACCAGAATATGCTGACATCACACATCACCTTTTGACCAGAATATGCTGACATCACACATCACCTTTTGACCAGATTATTCTGACATCACACATCACCTTTTGACCAGAATATGCTGACATCACCTTTTGACCAGAATATGCTGACATCACACATCGCCTTTTGACCAGAATATGCTGACATCACCTTTTGACCAGAATATGCTGACATCACACATCGCCTTTTGACCAGAATATGCTGACATCACCTTTTGACCAGAATATGCTGACATCACCTTTTGACCAGAATATGCTGACATCACACATCGCCTTTTGACCAGAATATGCTGACATCACCTTTTGACCAGAATATGCTGACATCACCTTTTGACCAGAATATGCTGACATCACAAATCGCCTTTTGACCATAATATGCTGACATCACCTTTAGACCAGAATGTGCTGACATCACACATCACCTTTTGACCAGAATATGCTGACATCACATATCACCTTTTGACCAGAATATGCTGACATCACACATCACCTTTTGACCAGCCTCATATGACCACATCCCCGTTTGTCCAGCCTAAACCGACACGCCACCTAATGACCACTCTGCATTGATCACATCACCAAGGTGGTCAACCTTGAATGTGACCACATCACCTGTTGAGCATTGTTGGTCTATATTCTCACTTTGCCACGTTGGCATGGCAACAGGGTCATGTACTGTTTACCATGTGTCAACTTTATTATTACCTACGTATGAAGAACCGAGCGTATGTAAACATAATTGTGGAGTTTCCTGGCGTTCATTTACTGGCCGTCAGATAATGGACACCTTTGAGCCTTGACCACTCCTGAAATCTAAGACTGAAATTGCCAGGTGTTTGTAAAGTCTCACTACACATTATTTGTACAAGTCTCACTACACATTATATGTACAACAGTTGTTGTTTTTTTAATGAAGTACATGATGCCATCAAAAAATGTGCTCCACAGCACATTGTGAAGCAATATGCAGCGAATGGCTGTCATCTGCTGGGGTAATTCTTTGCCTTCCAAACAAAATGGTGTTATCAACGGAAGAAATAATAGTTTTCAAATTTGTTCTACATACTAAGTGTAGTGAGACTTTACAACACCCGGTATATTAAAACTATACGTTTATAGCCATCCACTAGTATGTGAATGTTGGTAGTTTATTTGTAATCGTTTTCAGTAATCTCAATATTTCTGATCGATACAATAGTGCTGATTTAACAATAGAGCTGAATATTTTAAATTGTATTTGTGTACTTGATGGTGCCTGCTGCTGGGTTCTTGGTACTGCTGTCTGTTCCGCTCTTCATATGGAACAGAGAGGAGCATTTTGTGTGATATTTACTGGCACAGGAACGGAGCTTTATTGGGTGACCCTTTGCTGTTAAGTTGGAACCGCGGCTAACGACTAGCTAACAACATTCTAAGTTTGGTGTTAAGTTGAATACTTTTGACATCCAGCAAAGTGACATATGCGATCATGTCTCTGCACAGATGTCGACTCTTGGTGTTCTGGATCAGTTACCTGGTATTCTTCCATGGTAACGTCTAATGCGCTCTCTTATCACTGATTCTTTCCTCTACTTCCATGAGTTTAGTTTAGTTTAGTCGTTGGATCAACATCACGGCACACGGTTTAACCCATAAGTGCTCCGTTTTCCTCCTAACTCAAACCTGAGTCTGGAGAAACTCAGCTTAATGCACGAACTCCGTTGCATCGGCGAGGATCCTGAAATACTTTGGGTAGATTTTTAACTCGAAATTTTGCCCGGGCAGCGCCGTTAGGCTACTCTTTTTCGATGTCCAACTGCCAAGGGATGTTTTACGTGCGCAACAATACACATGGGCGTCCGATCTCACTACCCAGAGACCAAGGTAAATTTTATTACTGGAAGTCCAAGCGGATTTTTTACATAAATCCCGGTCCTCACCGAGGCCTGAACCCGGGAACTCCAGCACTCGAGGCCGACACCATACCTCGAGGGCACTCAACCCCCCCCCCCCCCCCCCCCCCCCCCCCATATGGCACTTCCATGAGTGCCAAACAATACATGTGTGTATTTATTAACTGTAAGAAGACGTTGCATTGGGAACGTTCAAAAGTATAACCCGGACAAAACGAAAAGAAACAATAGATACAATTTACCAGCCACGTGATCGTGTCTTTTATCTGGAATGTTTGTAAACATCAACCTCTCAATTTGGCCGTGTCATAAGGGTTACAATTTATTTGTATTTCCAGTTTCTGTGATAACTTTCTCAGGAAGAAACATATACAGTCATGATTGTGGTTTTCCGGTGTCAGACATCGGGGGTCATGGGATTGTTTACCTAGATTTGACCTTAATACTGCATAAACAAACCCGGAGCAATTTGGAACCGAGATTTGGCTAGTAAGGTTAATTTATGCCGCGTGCACCGGAAGCTGCGCGGATGTTATGAACTCAATATCGGTAATTGAAAGCTGTGTCGATTGTATATTGGATGTTGCATGTGCTTTGCGTGGCGTACGGATCAACCCCAACTACATGTTGATTGACTAAGTATGTTTAGGCTCAGTGGGTTGCCATTGGAGATGAGAAGAAGAAACAGAAATGAAGAATGTAGGAAGAACATGGACAAAGCTGCACGGGATAGCTAAAGATGTGAGTTCTAGGAGTGAGTTGGTTGAGGGCTTTTAACCCAGTTTTGGATAGAGGGCAAACGATGAATGAGTCGAGTCAAAAATCCACACCATAGCACTCGGGGCATTTCAATACGTGCGGGCAGAAGAAGAAGGTTGCCCATTGCTTTCTGAAATAGAAGTCAAACAGGAGAAGAAGGTTGCCCATTGCTTTCTGAAATAGAAGTCAAACAGGAGAAGAAGGTTGCCCATTGCTTTCTGAAATAGAAGTCAAAAAGGAGAAGAGGTTTGCCCATTGCTTTCTGAAATAGAAGTCAAACAGGAAAAGAATGTTGCCCATTGCTTTCTGAACGAGAAATTAATGTTGAAGCCCAACTGACCGGCGCAGGGAATGATTGGAAGTAGATTTGATGTATCCACCTGGCTTTTGGTTGGAGTTTGTCAACATTGTAAAGCTTTGTGTGGCGGAGATGTTAAACCGCCTATCTCGTGCTGAGAAGGTCGTCCGTTCGTTTTTGCTCTCCGTCATTCGGGTCACGAGTGGAGGTTTTTCTGTAACGCTGGGAGTCGTCGCCGGAACTACGGAGTTCGTCCTTAGCAACACTTTCGGCAGACGGTTAGCTACTGTGCAGAGAGCGATCGAGCTGTATGGGATCAAATCCGGTGCAATGAAGTCGATCATCTTGACCTTTCACATAGGTTTTGTTGACAATAATGAATTACTTAAATAAAGCCCGTGGAGGAAACACGACCTTCCGGGGTCAAACCCAAGCCTGTGTGCTGTGCTGAATCATGATGACCTGGTCTCATCGTAATTGGCCTCACCGCAGATCTTAAGTTCCGGTGCCGGTCTCACACATGCGATACATTTCTGAGCTTGGAGAAGGGACTGGAAGCTGGTATCGTCGTGCCGTGCGATACAGAGAGGCGGTCGCTCAGGCAGTCCCGTAGAGGGGCTTCATAGGGGGGGGGGGGCATTGTTAAAGAAAACTACATGAAAGGGGAGGTATTTCGAAGACTTGCATCATGCTGAGACAATCCACCGCACGGTACTGGAAGCTCTGCAACAGAATCTATCAACTTGCAGCTTTTCGTCAGCTATTCTGAAGGACTGTCTAATTCAGTGGTTCTCAACCGTTTTTGGTTCATGCACCCCTTCACCATATGTTCAGAATATCATTTCCCCCTTGTAGTATTTTCTCCCTATAAATTCTCTCTTCCACACCCGCCCCCGCCCCTACACAGTATACTTAAAAATGGAAGCTAAATTTAATAACACATACTAGAACAAGTCTAGACGTCTACATAAAACGTGATTTGTGGGTCTACTTAGGTTATAAAACACATTTCACATGGGCGAGAAGTACAGAACCGTAAAGTATGGAGGGAAAAGCAGTATAAAGTAATCGGTTCTTGTATTAACACGATCTTGAATTAATCTTAATCCCCCCCCCACCCCTGGAAACCCTCTCCTCCCCCACCCCCCCCCTCTCGTTCTTCTGCTTTGCATGGTATTCTTGACGTTTCCCAAGGAAAGCGCATTTCTGCTGGAAACGGATGTTTCCCGACTCGTCTGCTTATTCTCCAGGTCTGACATGCGCACCACAGTGTATGCTTGCCTGTAGGGAATTAGAATAATAAGTTAACGTGAGTTGCATTTCCTTTACAGGATGTCGTAGTTAACCCCATCATTTTTTTACAGTAATGTATAAATTATCTATCACATCTTTAATCATCCCTGGTTTGGTCTTACTCTAGTCCGCTTCTCTCCATAATTATCTTGTCCAGACACATGTCTTTTTATATGCCAAAAGTATTTCATTTCTCCCAATTTGAATTATCGTAGCAACCAGTATTCTTCTACATAAAGTTCTTGTGAACAATAGATATGTTATTGATGCAGCGGTATAAACAAATACAGGTATATTAAACGTTTGGGTGCTAACATCTACATGGATACAGAAACACGCCATTGAACAGTTATACAAATAGGGAATATGGACATAGACTTAATACTAAATTAGTGCAAATGTAATGTTAATTTTCGTTTACGGAATGTGTTCCGTAGTGTCGAGTGGGCGAGAAGTGAATATTTGTTTCGTCGTGTAGAGAATTGATTTTTTGGCGTTGTCATATCAGTCTTACTGTCGAGAATTGATTTGATTCGTAGAAAATGGGTTCGTCGATGCGAGATTTGATTTATGTTTTATAGACTTTATTGATATTGTAGAGATTTGAATCATAGTGAGGAGAATTGATTGTATTTTATTGCTATTGTTCGCATATGTGATAGTGTTACTTCTTTGTGAACTCGTGATGACCTGAAATGTGAATGGAACTTAATTATATGTGATACAGAAGAACAAACTCAAAGAATGTGAGATTTTGTATTTGAACGCGGTGATCTTTTAAAATTATGAGACTAGAGACTAATATGCCAGTTAGGATGTGTGCATGGCGCCTGACAATCGTAATATTTTCATATTGAAGATTTTAGCATGCCAGGACTGTTGGGCGAGGTATCATCTCACAAGTTTGGCCACGATATAACAACAAGCATCACAAGTTTGGCTTTGCCTGCCAGCGTGGAGCTAGAAAGAAGCAGCGACATGCCGTCTGATTGCATTGACAAGCCAAACGCCGTGATCTTTGCTAGAAGCCTTGTTGAACGCACTTCATCATTAAGTTTAGAAAAGGCATCTTGTCAGGCGGGAATACCTGAAAGTAAGGCACTTTTACAAGAATTGGCTTCTGACTTCAGTGCAGGCTGGGAGGTTCTCGACGATCCAGGTTTTGGATGTGATCAGAAATCTGAGAATTCTGCAGACTGCCATGAAGACTTATCCCTTGAGAATAAGCATGAGGGTCCTATGTTGTTAGTGAGCAAGGATGTGGTGTACAGTACATCATCTGAGGAAACCTTTAACTGTGGTGTTGGTTGTAATAAAACTGCCATTGATTCTGTGGATGGTTCAGCATGTTCGAGAGCCAGTGACGGTGTTTTTTCGGACATGATTATCAAACCTGGTTGCGGAAATGCTGAAGACGGAGGGAATGATGATGGTGTGGGTGATAACTGCAACCGTAATAAGGATATTATAACTGTTTCAGACAGTGTAGGATTAACTAGTTGTATCAACATAGACTATAACGGCAGTCAGTGTAATGTTTGTCATAGCGACTCATCTGTTGACATAAGGGTGCCTTTAATTCTTGACCATGAGGTTCCAGGCTCAGGACCAAGCGGAATTGTTGCAAATGAAGTGAGTTTAGGGCTGGCAAACAGCGAGAATGAAACTGCCGTCTGTAGTTCTGGAAGCATTGTTGGGCAGTCGTGTGGAAAAGATCTAATTTCCAATGGAGAGTCGTCAGTTGCCGATATCAATCACGAGGGTCCGGCGCCAGAAGATATGAGTGCCTCTAACGAGGCTCATTTGTCAGACAACAGCACACAGCGTCAGCGATCACTGGAGCCTGATACTGGGCAGACTAAACAGTGTTTGGTGAAGTCTAGAAGCAGCCGGCACTTGCAGAGATCCAAATCCTACCCTCACATGGCCCAGCGCGCTCTTTTCACGCCAATTCGTCCTAGTCCTGAACAGTCTGGACTCTTTACTTCAATGGAAGCGAATCATGTAGCAGATGCACAGCTCCATGGATCATCATTGGAAGAAGATGCCAGACATGATGATCCTGCCAACGATTGTGGCTCTCTAGAGGCCACCGGTAAAAGGCACACAAGACAACAACTGTCCAACCCTCCTGTTGCCAGAGTTAACCCTCAAGCGAATCTAAATCCCCCACACGCCCAGCAACATTATTCACAACACGATCAGCTGAAAGATCATGCTCAGCATCATCATTTATATTGCCAGCATCTGTTTGCTCTCCAGCCGGGCTACTTCCTTCATGACGCTAGTTCTTCTTGCCAACAAGCTTTTATTCCTGTTGTGTTTCTGACAGATCCCCTAGGCGGATATTATGTAACTCCAGACTACATGCATGATTCCTTGGTGCCTGCATCTCAAGGACATGAACATGCACAGCAGTATCCACTCTCAGTTTCTGAAAATCAGAGTAGAACTTCTAGTCAGTCAAGAAGCCCACAGGACAAACAATCTCATCATGAACTACTAGCCAGACCCCTCGCTAGTCAGCAGTTGCATCATGTGATACCAGCCAGATCCCAAGCTAGTCAGCATGTCCAAGGAAGCAGTCATCACGAATATCGTAGGCCTTCCAAAAGAGTTCAGTGTCAGAACATTGATTCTAACACCTCGCGTGGCAGCACGCATGACAGTATAAATAAACATATCTCTAGTCAGTCATTTTACAAGCGAAAGCACAAGACACCCCTACTTCCAGATCCATTAATTCCAAAGTTTTCAGAACTGGCTTCTTTGGCAGCAAATTCTCGCCAGACCTCAAGTTCCTTGATGCCTCACCCTTCCGCACAGGAATACCAGCCACAGCCTTATTACTGTCAACCCTTCAACAGCACTGCATCGGTCTTGCAGATGAACCCTGCTGTTTCTTCCGTCTTTCTTCAGCAAGTGCCTTTTACCGCCAGCAATTTCACACCCGCAGGGGAGGACACATCATCACCTCAGCCGCCAGCCTGCAACTTGACAATAACCTACCAGCTTTCAGGCCCCCCAGACGGCTCCATCTCAAGAAATGTTGACAGTTCTGGGTCATCTGATGTGGATTATGCTTTGAACCAATCAGGTTTAGATGTACAGGTAACGCAGTTGTGCCCAGAGGAAACTTTTGCATTGCCTGCCACTGCAGCAAAGTCATCACCCACGCCTCAAAACGACAACCAGCACGACCCCGATTTGACTCCAAATGGCACACCGCACACGGAACTTGCGGGACATCAGTATTCCCATGGAATGGTTTATATCCCTGATGGCTCAGGATCATACATAGCCGTTGATGCAGCCAACATCCAAGCCCACTTAGAATCCATGGCATACCAAGGATATCAACAAGAGGAACATAGACCCTATTTGTTAACAGGCTCTACTTCTCATGTGATACCGACCGAAGACATGGCGCAAGAGTTGCAGACAGAGGCAGTGGATACGGAAAACAGTGAGTCCATTAGATATATCTGCAGCATGTCTTCAACTGTGCTTGTCTTTCTCATGCTTGTCTTCCTTCACCTCATTTCACTGTATCATTGTTGTTCTGTTTTATCCAACATTTAAGTGAGAATGATTTCGTTTCGCTTGGTTGGTTGGTTTAACTGACTGGAAGTCAGCTGCCTGCACTAGTAAAGTCAGTAATGTAAAGGACCCCCTTTTCACTGTAGGAAGCATATTGGGTTTTTGGTAAGTAACTAAGTAAAAAACCCATTTACAACCCTATAGGCGCATTGGGCATAAGGCAACTCAGCTCAATTTAAGGCGATTGGTGAACCACTTTAAGTGGAATGTAATATACTAAGATTCATAGGCATGGAAGAAGAGGGGGTAGAAGAGGCGACGAAGAAGCGGATGGTAGGATGAGGGAAGGAAGAAATAACTTTTCTCAGTTCTGCGTATGTTGGTCACTCCTGCAACAAAAGTTTAGCTGTCATTCTACCAGTTCCACAGTTACAATCTTCAGTTTCTCCTGTCTTTAGTTTATGAAACATGTGGCATTTCAGCTTATTGTGTTTGTGTGGAGTCAGAAGATCGTTGCTTGTTCTTTTCCTTGGAGTTGTTAAAATGAATCGCCTTTCTCTGTCTTTCTTCTTTCGTCTTTGACTATAAATTGCATTTAAAAATTTAAAGTTGCAATTTTGCCATTACATTGTTTGTGCTTTACCCTATCCTTCATTAAGTGTGAAAAAAGCAAGTGTGCTTGATATATATATATATATATATATATATATATATATATATATATATATATATATATATATATATATATATATATATATATATATATTCCGACAGGCGGACAGTTAGAGCATTGCTTTGCTGATACGGCAGCTTCTGCAGCTTGTCTTCTTCCAGACGTATTGGTGTCACCTTTCCTCTGGACTAAACTAGACAGGCCGAGAGAGGGATCATGCTGCATGGGCAACACATGGTCTCTAAATTCAGCCCAGGGTTTGTGTTATGGAGAGATAACCCCATTTTACAAACTATCGGCTGGTAAGACGGCATGGTGCCAGTCAGTCATATATATATATATAAACAGTGGTACCTCGGGCTACGAACGACCCAGGTTACGAACGCCCCAGGTTACGAACAATTCAGGTTACGAACAACTTCGAAAATTTTATGTCTCGGGTAACGAACAGTGCCTCGGGTTACGAACGAAGGCGAGAGAGAGAGAGAGAGAGAGAGAGAGAGAGAGAGAGAGAGAGAGAGAGAGAGAGAGAGAGAGAGGTGTAACCTTGGAGACAAACGATCGTGTACAGTACAAACAGTACTACAGATGAGCTTGTGGATCTTCAGAATTAGCAGCTTAAGACATTAAAGGAAGCGCAGTCGCCCGATGATGAGGAGTCAGTGACGTTTTCAACTGCCAGGATTAAATACATTTGCAGCAAGTGAGCAGATGTCGAAGACATCATTATGAACCATCATCCAAACAAACTTGTTGCTAACAGGGCAGTAAACCTGATGAATGATAACACGATGGCCCACTTCAGAAAGATTCTCCAGCAAAGGAAGCGACAAATTTCCCTTGATAGTTTCTTGGTGCAGAAAGATTCCCAGTCGGCTACTAAGAAACAGCGACAAGATACTACTGAAACTAATGATTCAGAATAACAAAGAAAGTGACAAATTTCCCATGATCGTTTTCTTGGTAATAAAGATAGACTAAATCTTTTTGTTTTATTTTACATTTAATTCATTTGATTGTTTTCTTTCTCTTTATTTGATATGTGAAGTACACGTATTCTTTGCGTTTTGTCAGGTAATCGACCGGATGTTAATAAAAAAGAACGATTCTTTCATCTTGAAACGGATTGTCTTTATTTCATTGATTTCGGGTTACGAACGTTTCGGGTTATGAACCGAGTTCTGGAACAAATTAAGTTCTTAACCCGAGGTACCACTGAATATATATATATATATATATATATATATATATATATATATATATATATATATATATATATATATATATATATATATATATATATATATATATATATATATATATCACCTTTACTGAAAATCCAAACATACCTATGTCCGCAATAGGATAGATAATAAATAGCATTTCGACGCCAACTCTATGCTACCAATATCAAACTTGGACATTATCCAAATCACACTTGCGTAAAATCAATACCTGTGAGATGAGATGCTTGTGTACAGCTTCCAACTTAACAATCCGAGACAGAATGAGAAATGTATGTTATGGGACAGACAGTGGGATCAACTCCCTGTGCCACATATATCGAAAGACTGAAGATCAAATGGTTTTGCCATCTCGTTAGAATGCAACACCATTAACTACCCAACATCAAAGAAGATCTGCTACGAGAGCAAGAGGACGCCCGAGGAGAAACTGGATTGACGACATCAAAGACATTGTACAACCACACGGAATGACACTATCTAGTGCCACCAGTCTTGCTCTGGAGCGCCAATTAATCCTCCCCACGCCGCTTAACGGCAAAAGTGGAAGATGATGATGCATTAAGTACACTCATGGAGTATACTTCCTAATTTTCGCTTTCAAATTATGAACTCCTGTTCCTTTTTGTTATCTGTGTGTGTTTTAGCTTTATCTACATTAACTTGCACTCTCCTGGGGCGTTCACTGTGTGAGTATGAAACGAACAGTTTTATCTCGCGATAACATTTTCTGATCTACACTGAGTCCCAGTCTGAGCCTTGTCTTTTGAAGTGGAGGAGATAGGTTTCGTCTTGTTTTGTTGACTGCTTTTGTGGCTGGCTGGCTAATTGGTTAGCAGGGTGGTTTGTTTGCTGGTTGGCTAGTCGGTGGGTTGACTGGTTGGTCATTTGACTGGTTAATTGGTTGATTGGTTGGTTCGTTGGTTGAATGGTTGGTTTTTTTGTTTGGCTGGCTAGTTGGTTGGTTGGTTTGCTGGTGACTGGTCACTTGGTTGGTTGGTTTACTGGTTGGTCAGCTGACTGGTTGGTTGGCTGGTTACCTAGTTTGTTTGTTTGATGGTTGGTGGTTGGTTGGTTGAATTGTTCTATTATTGTTTGGCTGGCTGGCTTGTTGGTTGGTTGGTTGGTTTGCTGGTTGATTAGTCGGTTGGTTGACAGGTTGGTCAGCTGACTGGTTGGTTGGCCGATTGTCTAGTTTGATTGTTGGTTGGTTGTTTTTTTTTGTTTTTTTTACTAGCTGGCTAGTTGGTTGGCTGACTGACTGGTTGGTTGGTTGGCTGGTCGGTTAACTAGCTGACTGGTTGGTTTTCATGCTGGTTGGTTGGCTGTTTAGTTTGCATGCTGGTTGGTTGGCTAGTTGGTTGGTTTTATGCTTGTTTGTTGGCTATGGTTGGTTGATTGATTTGACCTGTCGTTTGGTTGGTTTGCCTTCTGGTTGGTAGGTTAGCTGGTTGGTTTGCTTTCTGGTTGGTTGGCTAGTTGGATGATTGATTTGACCGGTGGGTTGGTTGACTGGTTGGTTTGCTGGCTGGTTGGTTTGCTGGCTGGTTGACTGCCTAGTTGGTTGGTTTTCTGCTTGGTTGATTGATTTGACCGATGGGTTGGCTGGTTGTTGGCTCTGGTTGGTTGATTGATTTGACCTGTGGGTTCATTGGTTGGTTTGCTTGCTGGTTGGTTGGCTGGTTGGTAGGTTTGCTGGCTGGTTGGCTGGCTTGAAGATCCCTAAAAGACTCCAGTTCTAACTCCTAATCCCGCTTCGTTGACAGTCAGGTCTCTCGAACCCTGAACAGGGTTTGCACTTCTCTGAATGAGGCTGGGGTAGAGACTTTCCTGCTAACCTGTATCCGAAGTGTCTTCTACTACCATCGCAGATCTTCTACTTTGTTCGTTTCAATAAATTGTCTCATCTGGCGTGTTGTCTCTTGTTTAAATTTCAGTGGAGTCTTTCGTTCTTTCTTTCTTTCTTTCTTTCTTTCTTGAAAAATGGCGGCCGCCGGTTGCTAAACTAACTGGGTTGCAGTATGCAGTAATATGTGGCTCATGGTTTATTAATGACTGCCACTTCCATCAACGATGAACTATATTATTTGTGGCTGACTTATGTGTTGGCATTCTGGCAGCGGCATTATGCATTGTATACCAGTGCGGACTGGTGGTGTCAAGTCCTGTCTTTTCTACTTTCCACATAGGACAGTGAGGAGCATTTTGTGATATTCACTGGCACAGGAATTAAGCATGGTCGCCAACATCGTGGTTAGGTATTGAACCGTTAAGGCCTGTGGCGTGTTTATGCTTGTAGCTACGGTTTGCAATCGCATTCTCCTCATATTTGACTGGTAGTACATGGTTCCGCCGCCCTGCTACTGGGTGAGTGCGTGGGCGACACTGTGAGCTGTGAAATTCTCATGGAATGCGTTTACATCTGTCCTGTACAGTGACCTGCATGTTCGGAACAATGGCTACCGGCTGTTCGCTGAATTGGCTGATCTGCCTTTTCGGTTCACGAATGCACTTTTCATGGGACTCCTATGAGTCGGCGCTGAAACTACGGAGTTCGCGCTTTATGCACCACTTTCGGCGGGTCGCCCTGTGGTAAAAGGCCGAGCCATGTGAGCAAACCCGCGTCAATGAGGTCTTTCTGGTGACTGCCGAGTCCATTGACGATGAACTGTGGTTTTCGTGGATGAATTTTGTGTTGGAATTCTGGCGGCGGCTTGTGCATAGTGTTCCTCTGCGGGCTGTTGGATTGCCGAGATTCCTGTCTATTCCACTTTTCACATTGGGCAGTGAGGAGCATTTTGTGTGATATTCACTGGCACAGGAATGCAGCATAATGGGGACGACCCGTTGCCGTGAAGTTGGAACCTCGACTGAATGGCTAACAGGAACGAAGCATGATAGGGGAAAGAAACCCTATGCCGTGAAGTTGGAACCGCGGCTAACTGAATAACTTTCTATCACGATGTTCTTTATGATAAGTTCAATGTTCTTGATGATCTTTGCGTGATATTGGTCGTTGTCTAGGTAACGATACTCCTGGAGTGTCAATTGAGCTATCTAACTGTCTTGAAATATAACTCACCCCCGCAGTGCACATTCACCAGTCATTAAACAAGATTCAGTTGGCGCACATAATCCTTTATTACAGAAATAACACAGACTCACGGAACATATGTATATATCCAGAAAACAAGATATAATCCATCGAATATCCATAACCTCCTCACAACATTAACACGCACACATCAATGCCTTCTCAAGCCTGCTTCATATCAAATCCACAAGACATTTAGTCCAGCTACTATCCACGGCTGGATCTCACACAATACGACCCACACACTGGGTCGGAGCCACTGCTCAACTATGCAACCCACTCTGGGTTTTAGGCCTGCCTTCACAGCTCGGAGAATCACATAACACAGTTCTCCGTGGACTACCGACTCGTTCGGTATCTAAAACTCAATTCCCTTAAACGACCTGACCCGCAGTCGGTCTCTTCTCTCACTGACTTTTCAGTATCCTGACTTCACACAACACTCAACTGTCTTTCGCCCCATCCCCCCTAGGGGTATCCACTCACAACCGCCCCATTATTTCTCAGGGTTGATTGTTTTCCTCGTAGTCCCGCTACACGTCACTCATCTCAATGTCAATGACCCAGGCATATGTCACTTTCTTTCTTTCTTTCTTTCTTTCTTTCTTTCTTCCTTTTCTTTTTCGCCTTCTTCCGTTCTCTTTTTCGCCTTCTTCCGTTCTCTTAAAATTTGTCAATATCTGAAATGCTGTCTCTTGTTTAAACTTCAATGTCTTGTTTAGTTCACTCATTGGTCAATAGAGTTTATCCTCCACTATTGTTTTTCTAGACCAGAACATTTACTTTGACATGTTGAATTAGGGCCAGACTTGGAGTATGTGATCTCCTGTCTGCACGCAAATCCACATATTCACATGGTTGATTTGCCAATCTGAAATTGTGTAGATATGTAGCTGGGCAGTCGATCGATCATATCCCGTATGATGGGCAGAATAATTATCTGTTCTGGCCTGTCCATAAACTATTCTTCTCTTCTTTCGTTCCCTTGAAATTAATGTCTATGTCTGCAATGATGTCTCTTGTCCGAACTTTATTGTCTTTTTTAGTTTACTCACTGGTCCATAAAGTTTATCTTCTAGTTGTGTTTCTTTACGCCATAATTGTTTGTCCATGATATGGTAACAGCCGTATGCTGTTCAAACTACTGAACGTAAACTTGCCAAGCGATCACAACAGCAACAAATGCTGGTGTTGACTGCGGCGTCCTGTAAAGGATATACAACTAACTTTTTAACTTATGCTGTTGGTAGAGGAGTGGCTAAACGCTGGCTTACCAGTCCGCAGTCATGGGTTTGGATCCGTATCATGGCGGAGTTTTTAAATTGACCTGGTCTACCATATCGACCGGTCTAAAATGGATACCAGAAAAAGACTATAGAAGTTAAGGCGGTTTGTTTGATACCAGCCACTGAGTGCGTTTGGTCTATAACAATACAGTTTTAGCTCTGTATGTCCAGTTATTTATTTGGCATGTTGCGCTAGTGTGATTTAGATAATGTCCAAGTGTGACGTTGGTAGCATAGGGTTGGTGTGAAAAAGCTATTTATTTTCTGTAGTTTCGCGGACATAGGTGTATTTGGATGTTTCAGCATGGGTGACAGTTGATATATATAAGCGCGCTTGCTTTTTGACATGCGGAATGGATAGGGTGAAAAACAATGCGATGGCAAAATTGTACTTTAAATTTCGAAACGCAGTGTTTAGCAAAAGGGAGTTTATAGTAACAGGAATGTTTTTCTGTTTTTCTTGTTTAAATTACGAGTGGTGTGACTTCGTGTTTTTGTTGACAATTTCCGAACAATCCCAAAAATTGGGAAATAAATGCCTAGGTATAGATTGACACACATAGCTAGGAAAGAAAGCAGGTAAAGATTCGAGAATACACTAGACAATATACACATTTAAAGCTGTAGGCACAACGGTATTCGAAACTTCTATCTTCAGTATAACGCCAGCTGAAGGATTAAAATTGGTACGAGGAACTGCCTTGGGAAATAAATGCTGCCAACGTGGTACTGCCCACATCAGCCACCCAGTGTAGGTTGGAAGTTAGACTTGTGGGCGGTGGCGTGCAGAGGGGGGTGCAGGGGGTGCGACGGTCCCGGGCATCCAGCCGGGAGGGGGGCATCTAGTTAGGGAGAGGAGGCAGCACAGTGCAGTTGGAGGGGAGGAGGAATGAATAAGGTAAAGAACAATTTAGGGGCATCCAATCAAAGGGTTGGCCCCGGGCATCAAAGAACCTCTGCACGCCACTGCTTGTGGGTGTAGCACCGTGTGCTCAATGCGGCTTAATGCGTGTTGGCTGTTCCTTGACTCTACTCTACTCTACTCTACTCTACTCTACTCTACTCTACTCTACTCTACTCTACTCTACTCTACTCTACTCCTCTACTCTACTCTACTCTACTCTACTCTACTCTACTCTACTCTACTCTACTCTACTCTACTCCACTCCACTCTACTTTTACTTTACTTTACTTTACTTTTACTTTACTTTACTTTACTTCACTTCACTTCGCATCAATTCACTTCACTTCACTTCACTTTAGTTTAGTCGATGGATCAACATCATGGCACACGGGTGTAACCCATAAGTGTTCCGTTCTCCTCTGATCTGAGTCTGGAGAAACTCAGCTCAGTGCACGAACTCCGTAGCACCGTAGCAGTATCCTTAAATACTTTGGATAGATTTTTAACTCGAAATTTTGCCCTGGCAGCGCCGTTAGGCTACTCTTTTTCGATTTCCAACTGCCAAGGGATTTTTTTTACGTGCGCAATAATACACACGGGCGTCCGATCTTACTACCCAGAGACCAGGGGAAATTACTAGAAGTCCACATGAAAAAAAATCTCGGTCCTCACCGGGGCTTGAACCCGGGACCTCCAGCACTCGAGGCGGACATCATACCTCGAGACCACGCAGGCCCCCCCCCCCCCCCCCACTTTACTTTACTTTACTTCTGTCCTGATTATGCGTGCCAATCATTCCTCGTGAATGTTTTCTTTAAATGTTTTTGTTTTTTCGCTCGCTGGCTTTTAACCCGAGCGTAGTCCTTACACGCGCTTCTGCTACTAGCAGTTACCACTACTAGGCAATGCACTGGACTGATGTTTGCGTGTGGATTAGCTTTCCCTATTGCCAGCGTCCTTCATCAGGCGAATCCACTCCTACTTCTGAGGTACGTGTAATGTACGCCCTCCCCACCCCCCCCCCCCCCCAAGAACGAGAAGCCAACATTTTAGTCCAGTTGACCAGTGTAGTTTAATCCGCTACCTCCTTATCAGCGCAACGTGAGATTAAGAGCGAGCGCTCGTATCCATTCCATTCGGCCATACTGACCGCAATTTCTCGTGTTATTCCTATGACCTCATGGGCTACTCTAGAAATGAAACGAAAGTTTATGCAGATGTGGGCGTGGCAAGCCAGCGCATGTGTTTACGTTTTGAGTCCACAAACAAATTACCACTGATTCTTTTTCGCGGGTCCCATTCCCCTTATTGTGATTCATAAATTGCCAAGCTTTGGCGGTTTTATTGTTCTCGCAAAACTTTCATATCCATAGCGATACACCCCTGTGGAGCAGCGGTGAACCAGAAGGGAGGTCTACCAGAAAGCGATTTAACTCATATTCATCTAACTAATGAACAAATTAGGAAGAACTTGGAAGCAACAACGATGTGGTTCCTGAGACAAATGTTACGAATTCCTTGGACTGCCAAAGTAACTAACAACGATTGCCTGAAAGAGTGTAATGAAACTAGAACATTATATTCAACAATAAGAAAGAGACAAACAGCTTTTTTAGCCAAGTGATGAGAAGAGAGGCACCGGAGAACATCGTGACGACTGGAAAGGTCGAGGGGAAGTGAATCAGAGACCGACCAAGAGAAATGTTACTTGATGTACTGAGATGATGGCACAGAGGAATATATCATCAGCAGAGTAGATCCAGTAAACCAAAGACCGAGATCTGTGGAGAGACATGAACGCCTACGCCAGCTGGCATGGCACTTCATGATGATGATGATGACGTCCTGATAATAAATATTCCCCGCCAGGAGAGTTTTTTTTTTTGGTGCAAGTGTGAACGTAATCAGACGTACATCGGCAGCTGTTGGTGAAGACGGCGCTTGTAAACAAGCATTCCGCGACTGCTGCGCGACAGTAATTGCATTGACGGTGGTGTTGTGGCGTGGAGTCCTGTATGTTCCCAGGCGTGTCATATTCATCATAGACAGAAGTATCAATTGGGGAACCCTTTGAGGTCGGTAAGCGGGCGCTTTACCAAAGCTGATAGGGATCTCCGGTGATAATGTCATAATCACGGTCAGGCGAAGGTTTGGTTCGATTCCTAGGCTCATTGCCTGTTAAGTGAGGGAAAGATTCAATCAATCAATCAGGTGCCGTCTCCACAATGAAGGTTGACTGCAATGGATCTTCAACACTGTATGTCTTTCGCCTTGATTGTACATTCTGTCAGATTGATGTACCAGGGAAGGCTAATCCGGTCAACAAACGCCTGCAGAAGTCGGACGTGTCGGCCTAACGACGCAAGAACGCAATTCTGCTGTAAACAGACACAACGCAGTCACGTCCGAAAAACGCTCCGGATGAAAGCAGACGAAGAAGATTGATGTTCGTCCATGTGTTTATGTTATCGTCCCACTTGTATTGTTGTCTATCTCTTGCTCGCTTGCCCTCAACCTTGCCCTCCAGTATGATTTTTATATGAGTAGTGTGTCTTTTAAAGTGGCCGAAATATTTCACTTGCCTCTTTTTTATTTCTTTCATCAACTCTCTTTTCATTCCCAGTTTTTCTAGAGCCGCTGTATTTTATTGATTTTATTTCCATGAAATACAACATATTCTTCTGTATATCCACATCTCCCGGGATCTATTCGACTTTCTAGTTACTTTTCAATGTCCAGGTTTCCGCGCCATACAGCAGCGTTGAAAATCCGTAACATGTGGTAATTCTAATGTTTAATGCACTGTTATCTCTCTAGATGTTAATACTGATTTATATCTATCTGTCTATCATTTTGAAATAAAAAAAACCCAAATTCGGTCTCGTTCAACCTGCCTCCTCAGCGTTGGTTAGAGTTGAGATTAGTGTGTGGACTGTTAGTCCTGATTCGAACTGGTTTTATTGGTTCCGCTCTGGTTGTCGGATAAGGTTGGTTTCTGTGCTGCCTGGTAATTTCCTTATTGTTTTATGTTGGTCCTGATGAAGACCGTTCTTTAGTCGGACCTACTAGGTCCCTCAGTCTTTCCTTTGTTGGTTTCTTTCTTTAGTAGCCCAAAGTGCTGGTTGTTTATTATGTTGTCCTCACCGGGGCTGGTCCCGGTCATGTCCAGTCCTTATAAGGCCTCGATGTTGGCAAAGGCAGAGAACGCATGATTACTGATTTCATGCTGCTGAAAGTATTTATGGCAAGGAAAAGATTGACCACTTAGAACTCCGTGCATGCGGGCCTACAAAATGTGATTACTCTATCACATGACAAGCCCGTATCATTATACTGCTTTTTTTTATAGACAATTTAGTTTAAGACAGCTCATACACAATTCACAAGTACGGATTGGCACTCATAGAAGTAGAAGGAAGTAGTAGGGCTTATAGGACACACTCATCATTATCATCATGTGCTGTGCCGATAAGCATGAATGGTCATGTTTCGCCATCTCACATAAGCACCAGTCATGGATCAGCTCTGTGTTCTTGTCTCGACCATGTCATGTGGCTAAGATATCCAGGTATTTACTTCTCTGCCTTCGCCTTGTTCTTTTCCCGTCAACCTTGCCAGTTGTCACCAAATTCTCCAATTTATTTATTCTCATAACGTGACCAAAAACATCGTGACTGTTTATGTCTAATTTCTCTAATCAGTTTACGGTTTTCATTTACTTCTTGTCGTACTTGGTCAATGCTTTTTCTGTCTGCCTATGGTATTCTTTGAATTTTCCTCAGAAACCACATCTCCACAGCCATCAGATGTTTTTCAGCTTTTCTGCTCATTGTCCACGCTTCACATTCATACAAAAGTACAGGTTCTATGTAGCACCTCAATACTTTTGTTCTCGCTGCAATTGACATCTTTTTATTGGTCAGTATGTTTTCCATCTGGCAAAAGGCTACCTTCGCCATGGCAATTCTAGAGGACACACTAGACAACATAAAATATTGAAAGCTGTAATGACCATTCGAACCTGTCACCGACAAATGACGAGAGTGTATGTGTGAGTTATTGAGTGGGTGATGTGTAAATGGTGTAAGCATGCATGCAGGTATTATGTATGTATGTACTTATGCATGTGTGTCATTCTTTATGTTCACAACAGTTATTTGACAATGTTTCCCCCCCCCCCCCCCTATGTGAATGTAACATGCACAATAGATAATTGATATACGAAAGATTAGTAATTGGAAGGGCGGAATATAAGACGGGCCTGCGTGCCCAATTTGTGACGCTTTGAAAATAAAGTTGGTTCATTCGTTCTTTCGACATCACAGTAGGAACAAGTGTACTTCGATGCATGACCAGCTAGAATTTGTTAGTTCACTCAGTGGCCCATAAAGATGCTCATCACCTGTTGTTTCTCTAAGCCAGAATGTTGTGTCCGTAATATGGTAACAGCCTTACGCTCCAGTAGCGTGGTGGCTAGACCCCCGCCTTTCCGCGCGCCTTGGCTCTGTGGCGAAGCTCTGCTGGGGACGCCCAGTCGGGGTATCACGTACAAGGGGCGTGGGTATTTAAGACTCCACCATTTTATCAATATTCGAATTGTCAAAGTTGACGTGAGCTCATGGTTCTCGTCAACCGAAAATGAGTACCAGGAAATGTCTTCAGAAATAAAGGAAGCTGTTGGGATACTGACCATATCACCCTCTGAGTGCCGATTGCTGTATTCAAATTTGGTCTGATATCAATATTTTTTTTTGTTGGTGTAAAATCAAGGGTAGCCCATACATGTTTCTACCATTCCAGTGCGCTAGACTAATTTTTGCGTGTGGATTAGCTTTCCCTGTTACCATTGACCCTCGCTATCAGGCGAACCCACTCCGTCTTCTGAGATACTTAGATTTACATGCTTATGTCAGTGGCGTCATTTTAGTGCAACTGCCCGGGGTGGGGATTGAACCCTAGTTCGTGGTGCTGCCAGCGCTAATTGTGGTCACGTCACACTTAGTTTATAATTAGTAAATAAACATCCAAACAGGAAACGAATACATCACGGGCACTGAAGGATGGTTGCTAAGGTGCGTAAGAGGAAGGCAGAAAGATAAATACATGGAGGGCTTGGCCATACCGCGTAATCGGGACAAGAAAACAAATCGGATCCACGACTCTGATGATCGCTGGAAGTCAAGACCGACACCACAGCTCTTGGGACATTCCCATACGCGTTCCGTCCTTGTCTTCAACAACCAGCTAAGAGTCGCAGCACTAATTGTACGAGTGGCAGTCTTATGTGTCGGTCGGGCCCTTTTCCCTCGAAGTTCTGAGTGTCGGCCAGAACCTCGGGTCACTCCCTGCAGCACCATTTGTTGTACAGGATATGAGACGGTACGCAATGTGTCACTGTACAAGAGTCAGCCACAGTGTTTGGACATACGCTTCATCAGCATCTATAACTGGGAATCTACAACCATGGGTCAGGCTGCGAGAACAGCAAGTTAAAAGACTCGTGCCCAAACAAGAACACTACACGGGGAAACCAAAGCAGAGCAATAAACCACACAGAACTGGTGTCGTGAGCCGCTACACGCTGCGGGATTTACTGAGGAGGGGATCCGAGCACTTATGGACTGAATGGTTCGATGTGCAATGAGGATGATCTGTCGACTAACGAACCAAGCAACCCACCAACTAATTAACTATAACTAACTAAGCAACTAACCAACCAAGTAACCAACTAACTAACCAACTAACTAACTTACTTACCAACCAACTAACTAACCAACCAACCACCCTACCAACTAACTAACTAACCAACCCACTACTAACTAACTAACCAATTAACTAACCAACCACCCAACTAACTAACTAACCAACCCACTAACTAACTAACTAACTAACTAACCAACTAACTAACTAACCAACCCACCAACTAACCAACCAACAATCTACTCAACTAACCAACCAACCAACTAACTAACCAACTAACTAACCAACCAACGAACCAACCTACTAACCAACTAACCAATCAACCACCCAACCAACCAACTAACTAACCAGCCAACCCACTAACCAACTAACTAATTAACTAGCATCTATAAATAACCCGTGGTTGACCACGATTACCCCTAAAATTGACGTCACAAGTTATGTTGGTTCAATCTTTATTAACGCAGTAGTAAATTCGGTAGTACTATGTTGGTAAAACATCAGTTTCAGCCATCCTGACATATGTTAGTTAATTAGTTGTATATCCTTCTCAGGACGTCGCAGTAAACCCTGTCATTTTTTGCTGTTTGTGATCTGTTGTCAGGTTTACGTTCAGTAATCTGCCATTGCTTTCTGAATGACGTTTTCTCGTACCATTCCTTAAAAAACGAACGCAAGGCAGTCTGCTGCCAAATCGTCTGCAGTTGTGTTTCCTGACATATGTGGCATATTGAAATATGAGTATCAGTTCCGTGATCTTATAGAGACTGATAATTGGGTACATTCTACATCTGGTTTTGACGCCTATCCTCGCAGTTAGTCCCAGCCAACAGTCTCTTCTTTCTTCCCCGCTACTCACTCTTGGTTCATACGTTTACCTATTTTCCGTTGTCTTCGCTCTTGAACCCACTGCAATCCTCCTCTCGTGTCTTAAATTCTCTTGCGATGGAATTTTGCTTGTGCAGTTCGCTTCTTCTAGATTGATCCATACTAGCTATGCGCTCTGAAACCTGTTATCTTTCTGACAAGATGGACAGGAGGATTTTCCGGACTTAGGTTCCGCTATTTCCCACGTACTACATTATTTATTGCTCGACCAAACGTAATAAACTTAGTTGACCTCCTGTACTCTCCTACGCAATTGCAAGTTTGTTAACATGGTTCGACCTAACTCGAGAGCAATGGCCTACTTGTGTGGGGAACTAGGGGGCATACTGACCTAAGTACGTTAACCCCTTGCAGTCAGTCTTTTCTGTTAGTCATTCTCTCCAGGCCGTGATGATCTATCACTTCGTCCGCACTACATACACCATCCCAAATGGCATCGAAATGGCATCGACCACATCACCAACCAACACCCCGCTGAAGGGTGCGGAGCCAGCCTATCCGTCTGCCTGCTCCTTTCCCACAACACCGGTTTGTCCTGGGGTAATGTTCGTATAAGATGGCAAACGCTTTCTTGCTTATTGGCGTGGTGTATGATGTTTGATGATGATGATGATGATGATAAACAAGGTAAAGGATCCTTGTACACACCTGTAAGCCATACAGTACCAGACCCATATGTTTTTGAACCCATCGGCACTCGGTGGGTAATGTGCTGTGGTCAGTCTCACTCTGATAGCCTTTACTTCCCAAGACATATCATGGTGCTCGTTGTTGCTGGTCGACCTGATGAAGATGATGATGATTGTGATGATGATGATGATGATGCTCCATCACCCCTGTGGCAGTATCCGACATGGGATCACCGCTCCCTTGAGACACATGGGAGTTTCTTGTGCGTGGGGCTGCGGCTCAGCTCCCCTAGCACCCGTCGTGATACCGCGACGGCTATCGTGTGATATTCCAAATGGCAACTGTGGTATGCGTTCATGGAAATGTGATACCCGCGGTTCTCGATAAGCTGGGGTAGGAACCAGTTTGTGTTTGGCGAAAATGTAAAATTTTAAAAATGAGCACAGGGCGGGAGTGAGAGTGGGTGCTTTTTCGGATTTGTGGCGCAGTTTTGGAGTTGATAAGAGTCTAAAGCTGATAATGTCATCATGAGCGCACGAGGCTGAATGGTCTTGAGGTATGGTGTCCTCCTCGAGTGCTGGAGGTCCCGAGTTCAAGCCCCAGTGAGGGCAGGGATGTTTTACGTGGACTTCTAGTAACAAAATTTCCCCTGGTCTCTGTGTGTAGTGAGATCGGAACGCCGTGTGTATTGTTGCGCACGTAAAAAATCCCTTGGCAGTTGAAATCGAAAAAGAATAGCCTAACGGCGCTGCCGGGCAAAATTTCGAGTTAAAATCTACCCAAAGTATTTCAGGAACCTCGCCGGTGCTACGGAGTTCGTGCACTGAGCTGATTTTTCTCCGGACACAGGATTCAGTTAGGAGTAGAACGGAGCAATTATAGGTGACACCCGTGTGCCATGATATTGATCCGTCGACTAAACGAAACTAACTAATGTCATGAGCGCGGTCGGGCGAGAGCTCGTCGCCTGGTATTGTGGTCCTGACTACCTACTCCTCCGTGTGTTCAGGCCTACAAAGTAGTGGTGCTGTCACATCACAGACTTTTGACAAGTGCCTGATTCGGGACATGTTTTTTTTTTTTTTTAATTTGGATATTACACGGGATTCAAATGAAAACCTTAAGAGTGGACAGACATTACAATAACCTTAACATTGTCTTGTAACCTGTCAGTATTGTTGTTAAAGATTCAAGAGTGCTCAGCACGTGACATCACGGTACAGATGAACACGGTGGCCTCATAATGGAAGTTTAAAGATGGCCGCTCCATCTTTGACCTTCACGAAAGAGGGGTAGCGTTCTGTTATCTGTTTTTTTGATCAGTGACAGGGTGAAAAAATATATAAATTCATCGGCGAATAAAGGTCCAGTGTGGCGATGCATGTCTGGCAGTCCTGCAAGTGTATGAGTGGCGTATGAAGTTTCAAAACGGCGTGACATCTGTGACACACTTTCATGACCAGGTCAGGCACGCCGAGTAGTGACCCCAGAGTGGTTACACACGTGACGACGAGAATTTTTTTCTGCAGGAAACCAAACACTTTATCGGTGCTGGAGGACTTGTATTGAACGCAGTGGTGACCATATCGAAAAATAATACATTTCTTCTTTACTTTTTCAGAATATATTCACCCAAACCCCCCTTCCCACCACACACACGCACGCACTCGCGCGCGCACACACACACACACGCACAACATTTAAGGTTTTTATTTGAAGCCCTCCTTCCCCCCTCGTATAAGAAGTAGACGCCTGATTTGGTGTAGATGAAACAGACTGAATCGCAAACACTGAGGGTGGTAAGGAGGATGTGTTGGTGTAGATTTTGCATTAAGGACCGGTCGAGATGAGAAGTCACTGTCTAGCACTTTGCTGTCTTCAAAGACGATAGTTTGTTGCATTGGCGTCAGAAAAGACATAATAACTACAACCCATGGCGGTAAGACCAGGGATGGAGTTATACCTCTCCATAGCACAAGTCCTGTGCTGAATCATAGAGACCATGGTGTACCCATGCAGCATGATCCCTCTCTCGACCTGCCTAGATTAGTCCAGAGGAAAGGTGACACCAATATGTCTGGAATAACACCAGCTGCAGAAGCTGTCGGATCAGCAAAGCAATGTTCTAACTGTCCTCCGAGCTTAGATACTAGACCAGTTGCTAACCAAAGCTTAGAGGCTGATCTGCCCTGCCATGACATTTAGTCTTTATGTTGTATTTCCTGTCACTAGAATAAAACTTGTACGCTCCCAATTTAACTCTTCTGCCGAAGCCATTGGCACAATGTGGGGTGTCGGGTTTGGTGAGCACCGCCCAACATTCGGCGCTAACAGAAAGCAGGTAGTAACGTCTACTGTCACATGGGAGTTCAGTCATATCTGCCTAAGACCTGACCAATCGAATGAATGAGAAATAGATGTTTGCTATTGGGTAGATTTAACAGAAACTATCGATTGATTGTAAGCAATAAATGATTATATTGGGGTAGATTTAACAGAAACTATCGATTGATTGTAAGCAATAATGATTATATTGGGGTAGATTTAACAGAACTATCGATTGATTGTAAGCAATAAATGATTATATTGGGGTAGATTTAACAGAAACTCATCGATTGATTGTAAGCAATAAATGATTATATTGGGGTAGATTTAACAGAAACTATCGATTGATTGTAAGCATAAATGATTATATTGGGGTAGAATTTAACAGAACTATTGATTGATTGTAAGCAATAATGATTATATTGAGGTAGATTTAACAGAAACTATCGATTGATTGTAAGCATAATGATTATATTGGGGTAGATTTAACAAACTATCGATTGATTGTAAGCAATAAATGATTATATTGGGGTAGATTTAACAGAAACTATCGATTGATTGTAAGCATAAATGATTATATTGAGGTAGATTTAACAGAAACTATCGATTGATTGTAAGCAATAATGATTATATTGAGGTAGATTTAACAGAAACTATCGTTGATTGTAAGCAATAAATGATTATATTGGGGTAGATTTAACAGAACTATCGATTGATTGTAAGCAATAAATGATTATATTGGGGTAGATTTAACAGAAACTATCGATTTGATTGTAAGCAATAATGATTATATTGGGGTAGATTTAACAGAAACTATCGATTGATTGTAACAATAAATGATTATATTGGGGTAGATTTAACAGAACTATTGATTGATTGTAAGCAATAAATGATTATATTGAGGTAGATTTAACAGAAACTATCGATTGATTGTAAGCAATAAATGATTATTTGGGTAGATTTAACAAACTATCGATTGATTGTAACAATAAATGATTATATTGGGGTAGATTTAACAGAAACTATCGATTGATTGTAAGCAATAATGATTATATTGAGGTAGATTTTAACAGAAACTATCGATTGATTGTAAGCAATAAATGATTATATTGAGGTAGATTTAACAGAAACTATCGATTGATTGTAAGCAATAAATGATTTTTTGGGGTAGGTTTCTTTTTTTCTTTTGCGTTCGAGGGCTTTAAACTCGAGCATAACTCACACACTGGCTACTGATACTAATATTTGTATAACTCACACACTGGCTACTGATACTAATATTTGTATAACTCACACACTGGCTACTGATACTAATATTTGTATAACTCACACACTGGCTACTGATACTAATATTTGTATAACTCACACACTGGCTACTGATACTAATATTTGTATAACTCACACACTGGCTACTGATACTAATATTTGTATAACTCACACACTGGCTACTGATACTAATATTTGTATAACTCACACACTGGCTATTGATACTAATATTTGCATAACTCACACACTGGCTACTGATACTAATATTTGCATAACTCACACACTGGCTACTGATACTAATATTTGCATAACTCACACACTGGCTACTGATACTAATATTTGCATAACTCACACACTGGCTACTGATACAAATATTTGCATAACTCACACACGGGCCCTACTGATACTAATATTTGCAAAAATCACACACTGGCTACTGATACTAATATTTCATAACTCACACACTGGCTACTGATACTAATATTTGCATAACTCACACACTGGCTACTGATACTAATATTTATATAACTCACACTGTCATGAGTTAAACGCTGATCCCTGCTTCCTCTACAATGAAATGACCTGACGTTTAACTGCTAGAGCTAAATGGTACAATCACATGTAGGACGGCCTCACTCTGCTGACTCCAACATAATCCAACAACAAAGTCTTTTGAGTGAACTGAAATATAATTTATCGCAGGCAACTTCAACAGAAAACGTGAGCGAGTGAGCGCATCCAGTCTTGAGTCTTTCGCACTGCACTTTCGCTCTTGCTTCTCCATCGCTATTCATCTATCTAGACTGTGTGGATATTTGGGCACCAAGCGGGCCACCTGCCATGATAAGGAATGTACAACAAACGCCTACCTTCCACTGTCATATGGGGAATACGATATATGCCAGCGACCGGGGCCCTCAGGCTAGCCAGGAGTACCTGTAGTCAATTGCCGGACACACCTAGAGCGACTTCATGTGGACACTGAGGATTGGCAACATCACAAAGGCCGGTATTCTGTGTGGTGTTGAAGCACGTCCTAGCTTGTCCTTGCTGGATCACAAACTAAAGCTTAAGCCGTTACGGTGTTAGGTGACGTCATCCTATGACGTCTCAATTGCGTTCAATGTTGGTGTCACAATGTTCCCCCATTTGTGACACCCGTTATCTTCTTCTTTGATGCGCTAACTCATCAATTGCCTGCCTCACTGTCATTTACTACATGACAGCTTTGCCCCCTCTACAATGAAAATGATCGTTAGACCATTTTCTCTGTTATCTTGACATGCAAGCAAATGATGTCCACGACGTAAATTACATCCTATTGTGATCGATAACGCATTCACCGTCCTTGGAACTTAGTTTGTCAATGTGAACCAATCTAGATCGTGGGATATTGAACACCGGACTAAAATACAAGTCCCGAACACCGCCACCTCTACATTCTATAAATGATCCCTGAGATGTTATCGCGTTAACATGCCCGACTACTTGTAACTAAACTAAGGCTCAAACACCGCCAGTTCCTATTAAGATCTGTTCTCGCGTATATATGTTGACACCTTAAAACTACTAACGGTCTCTATATCCCCGAGTGCCGTCAGTTAAATAAAAACACCATCCAGTGTTGCATACCCAACGATCACATGATCCGTAGTCGACAACTGATTGTCCTGGACGTGAATACCTATCTCCACACAACTCCAAGTCGACCTGGTACACCATCATTTCTTTTCGCTATAGCATGTCGATAAGGAAAACTATTCTCCATATAACTGTGTTATATATCTATAATGTGTTGTTCATTTGTTATATGTATGTATATATCCTATAATGTGTATTGTTACTATATGTTTGTGTCTATTACTTTTCTTTCATTCCTTTCTCTTCATTCGTCCATCATGAAAATGATACATATATGATGATTAGTTAACAAAAAAACATATTATTGACATTAATAACTACAACACATTAATGTACTGATAATTAAAAAAACCAAATATCAGTCATCCTAATAGTTATAAACCCCCAAAAAAAATAATAAAAAATATATATATATATATAACCATAACTTTAAAAAAAAAATAAACTTTTTTTTACTTAAAACAACCAATATTATTTAAAATCTACCTACTTAATTAACTATCATATATCTCCCCCTATCCCCTTTAAATCCAAACTTTTAAATCAATATTTGTCATCACTTCCGTGTGTACTGAATCTGTTATTTATTTTCAAAGACTAAATTACTCAAATAAAATTTAAAAAGTATATCTATTAGGCAAACTACTAACAATACTACCACGCTGGCTTGTCAAAGCGTGAAGCCAACTTAATTGATCATGTCATCTCCACAGTACGTGAAACTTTTCATCTGTCTCTGATACTACCACTCTGGCCTGTCCAAAAATTTAGCAATCTTAATTGATCATGCCAGGTTCGCATTACATCTCGTGACACTTTTTCACCTGTCTTTCTGCAATAATAATAATAACAAGTGACTAACTTATTTATATTTAAACAACTGTTTTCATACATGTGGTGTTTCAAAAGTAAGTTACAGTCATAATAAAGTAACATTATATTTAGACATTATAATATTCCCTTTTAAAACAAAAAACCTTTTAAAAACCAAAAATTTAAATTATATTTTCTTCATACAATATGTTTATAATCTACTTAATAAATCTGCTAAATTATTTATTTAGTATTAACCGATATGATTTAGGAAACTATGAAAATTTAGCCATGCCCGCTATTAATACATCTATTTGGGCATAGGTTCAGGATAAAGATACTCATTTATACACATCAAAAAAAAAATTTATGCTTATGAATATGGACAATACAATGAACACAGTAGACGACATAACATCTTATAAAAATAATCATGATGACAATACGACCACAACATCGTTACATGTTTTACGCAAGGTTAGTAAAATTCATTCAGCAGAAAATAAAAACGAAATTCATTGAAATCCTGCTTCACCGTATCAGTACTGTAGTCGTGTGTCATTAACCCATACACACGTCAACAATAGAGTTCCACTGTTGCATGATCTCCATGCTTTTATCAGTTTTAACTACTTTTAAATAATCACACCTACCTACAACAAAACCCTGTTATGTGTCAATAACCCAACCCACAACAGCGATTAGTTTCTTTACTATCATATGTTCAACAATTCGCATAGGAAGACCTCTGCCACATAACAATTACCCATGTCATATGACAGAAGGCCCCCAAAACACAATAAGAACATATTATGTTCAGCGACTTCGTCGCCACACGTTATAATCCATATATCATTTTGCGATTTTCCAGATGTTTCCCCCAGCTGTTAATTTTCTACTGGACAAATCCCGACCAATTCTAGTGTAAAACCTTTGAACATAGGCCCTACACATGTTTATGTATCAACATTATTGTGGCTCAGGCCATTCATTCTGATGTTATCCAATCCTGCATCTATCCCAAATCTTGATAAAATACTAAAAAGAAGATATTATCTACGTCTAACCCATATTAACTAATAATTGTAGACAAGAACTGTAAAGGGAAATTTAGTACTTGTGATTTTAACTGTGTGCGAACATCAGGACCACTTCTTTTGTAATACCCTATGTGTCTGTACTGTACTATGTGTTTATCTAATTACCTAACATTGACATTCATCCCAATTTATTTTTCTTTATATTCTTCCTTTTATACATTTTCTTTCTTTCTTTCTTTCTTTGTTTCAAACCTATAGAATCTCTCTTCTGCACATACGCCAATATATGTATATTGTAACTCTGTGTGCCTGGAATACTGGTATAGTTTTCACTCTTGTGTACCATGCGTACTGTATATGCTGCACTGACGTATGTTTGGTAAGTCTGTACCAAAGGTCAAGGTAGGCAAGTGTAGTCAGCCTACTGTAATGCTTTTTTCCTTTACCTATAAAGTTCATAAAATATCTTTTTGTTTGTATGCAACAGTTTAAACCGTTTGTTTTGACTTGCACGTACATGTTTGTACTGGTATAGATAAGATATCCTTTTGTTCGTGTGAACCTGTTAATAACGACGCCTATATCCTGTGATATAATCAGTTTAACCATGGTAATGATGTGAGCAACGACCATGGCAATTAGATCCCATTTTGATTGTTTAATGGGCCTTGCGTGTTGAGCATGTACCTTTTTCGTGCAACAACTAGTGTATGTAACTTTTGGTTTCCTTTTGGGATGTTTAGAAAGATATCATCTAAAGACATATAATCCCGTTTGACATGTTTTTACACTTCTTTTCTGTTGTGCTATTGTCTTTTGTGTTACATCATGTTCATCAGAAGTTGATATAACCTGCTTAACTTGTGTATTTTCTTCTTCTGTATGCGTCGTTTGAACTTGGGTTTTTTTGAGTGTCTTGTCAAGATTGTGTTCAATGGCTACTTTCCGAACGAAATCCCTGGCATTCGGGATATTACCAATTATTAACCCAAACACCCGGGGTTTTGGGAATACCGCTGCACATATTCCACCTTCGTAATACGGGCATTCAATCATAACCCATGCGGTCTTGTATATTTCTACAGTACCCCCGAATGTTCTACAACCAAAACTATTCCCTGTGTAATCCCTTTCGTTGATCAGTTTGTGATCAACTCCTGCAATAACTGAACTAGTGTCCCTAATACACGTCGTTGATACTCCATTGACAAATGCCTGTTCAGTAATGAGAGTGTCTTCTATGTCTTCGTCATTCTCGATTATGAACACTGTGTTAGTTTCATATATTTGTAGAAAGTTTTGTAGCATCGACATGTTGCTATGTTTCACCACTATTCAATAATAATTGCAAGTAGGAACTGAAAAAAGAAGTTCAGTACCAAAAGTATACAGGCATATAACTATTAAACACAACTATAATAATTGTAGATCAGAAATGTAGACAGAAATTTCGCACGAAAAGTCCTTGTAAGTCCAAAATAAAAAGTTAACGCGACAAAGTCAAGACGCGAGCAAAAATTTAGTATTTGCTTACCGCCAGAAATTGTCTACTAGAAAATAAATAACACAACAGTTTGCAGAACTATTTATAGAAAAATAAGATATGCACTACATATAGACAAACTAAACAGAGTTAACAATTTTTAAATCAATAAATAGATAAATAGAATTCCGCACACCAAACTATTATGACTTATATAAACCTGGAAACTACCAACCACCAAAGAATTTAGCAAAGCAGAAAGATATTAGCTTAAAAATAATAAAGCCTATACATAATAAATTAAATAATGAAACCACAATTTAAAAAAATTAGCAAAGACTAGTTATAATAATTCCAAAGCAATAAATAAAAAGATAATATTGTTATAATAATTAAAAAATAATTCAGCAAAGAAAAAATAAGCAGAGTCAACGTTCTTTAACTACGTCAAACTAAGAATAGAAAACATTCATCTGATAACATCTAAAATAGTGCGCACACACAATTAAGAAAGTCTAGCGCAATATCGCACCAAATTTGTACCGCGCTTATGACGTAATGGAAGACATGAGTGAATTAGAAACGAATAAAATGTGTGTAATATTACAATATTAATGACTGCCACTTAACTAAATGAAAGACCACAAACGTTTACTTAGCTCATAAAACACGGTGATTCCTCCACTCAACGTATTAGACTGCAATGTCAGACAATCCAGCTCGTATCCAACATGAATTGTAGACCATCAAAATCCTCCTCAAACTCGACCAATGTCAGTCGATATGATAACCAATTCTGTTCGTACTCGAATCCTATGAATTTGACACCTTTAGGCACGTTGCCTGTCATCAATCCCTGAAGTGGATCGTAATTGATGTTGGTGTCATTTGTATGAAACTATATGTATCCTGATTCGATCGCACTGACTGTTATTTCCAAGAAATAAATGATGATGACTGATAAACTGAAGACACAATACGAACAACGAGGTGTGCCAACTGGTCTCCTCACATTCGACAAATGTCAGAGACGATTCTCCGCCTTCATACTTCTGACATCTTGAGGATTCCAGCGTTGACCAATAAACATTCGTATATAACTGTCGTTGTCCAATATTCCTTCTTATCGATCTGTCGTTGACCAATATTCCTCTGTACCAATCTGTCGTTGTCCAATAACAGGCTCTGAGAATCTTCCGAAGAAATCAGCACTCACTCATTGCCAATAGTCCCAAGTAGAGCTAGGTCTGTATCAAAACAAAACGGCAGCTTCCAAAACAGACGAGGCAATCTGAAAACACACTCCTGTGATCTGGATAACACGATGAGAAACCCAGAGTTTCTCTGGGGGGGCAACGATTGGAGCGATACTGTAACCATATAATGCAACGATAAAATTACACTCCTAACACTGAGTGTACCATTTCCAGATGATCGAAACTGGTACCGATGCTCTCTCAAACATGAAAAACTACTTCCCCATGCCCATGATTGGTGTTAACCTCTAACGGTTAACGATTGACAAAATGACGATACAAATGAACGACTGAGGATGCGCCATATGGTCACCAGCAACCTAGACCGGCATGATCCTCACAAACACAGATGTGTTGCGTGTTAGTGCATGCATGACTGTGTGTTTTGTATTCATTCTTTATGCTGAGAATATGACCGTTATAATGTCATTCAATCCTGTCTCCATAGTCTGATATTCCCTCGGCTTTCAATTATTAATATTTTTGCAGCCAATGTCTCAAAAACATTACTGCCTCAAACAAAGATGAAATCACTGACTTGTCTCTGTATCGTATCCGTACAATATTGACCTTGTGACTATAAACCCTTATCCTTGACTCACTGACGACCTTACTGTGCACGATCGTTTGGTCCAAATCTCTGCAGACGATGCCCCCATGTCATGAGTTAAACGCTGATCCCTGCTTCCTCTACAATGAAAAAGACCTGACGTTTAACTGCTAGAGCTAAATGGTACAATCACATGTAGGACGGCCTCACTCTGCTGACTCCAACATAAATCCAAAAACAAAGTCTTTTGAGTGAACTGAAATATAATTTATCGCAGGCAACTTCAACAGCAAACGTGAGCGAGTGAGCGCATCCAGTCTTGAGTCTTTCGCACTGCACTTTTGCTCTTGCTTCTCCATCGCTATTCATCTATCTAGACTGTGTGGATATTTGGGGACCAAGCGGGCCACCTGCCATGATAAGGAATGTACAACAAAAGCCTACCTTCCACTGTCATATAGGGAATACGATATATGCCAGCGACCGTGGCCTCAGGCTAGCCAGGAGTACCTGTAGTCAATTGCCGGACACACCCAGAGCGACTTCATGTGGACACTGAGGATTGGCAACATCACAAAGGCCGGGATTCTGTGTGGTGTTGAAGCACGTCCTAGCTTGTCCTTGCTGGATCACAAACTAAAGCTTAAGCCGTTACGGTGTTAGGTGACGTCATCCTATGACGTCTCAATTGCGTTCAATGTTGGTGTCACAATGTTCACCATTTGTGACACCCGTTATCTTCTTCTTTGATGCGCTAACTCATAAATTGCCTGCCTCACTGTCATTTACTACATGACACACACACTGGCTACTGATACTAATATTTGTATAACTCACACACTGGCTACTGATACTAATATTTTGCATAACTCACACACTGGCTAGTGATACTAATAGCTTGCATAACTCACACACTGGCTACTGATACTAATAGTGTAAGTCCAGCTGCTCAGGTCGGGACTGAACCCTGAAGTTTAAGCACAAGCGCACCAGACCCGCGGCCTCGCAAATCTCTAATTTTAAACTACTGAACGGTGAGATCAGTATGACCGAATGGATAAAACGCAGGTTCTTAAACACTCGGTGTGCTGATGCCGAGCCTACACCTGATATTTGGGACTAAAATATTGACTTCTCCTCCTTGACTTGGGACGTAAATTACAAGTACCTCTGAAGTCGGAGTGGGTTTGCCTGGTGGTGAGGGGCAATGGTAATAGGGAAAGCTAATCCACACGCAAAATTCAGTCCAGTGCTACTACAAGTAGTGTGTATGGACTACGCTTGAATTCAAAGCGAGCGAGCAGACACACCACACACACACACACACACACACACGCACGCACGCACGCACGCACGCACGCGCGCGCAACAAAAAACCTGGATTGATCGCAACGTCCCTGCAAACATTATGCAACATTTTTCTGTTGTTGTTGTTGAGGAGCGGCTGGCCGAGTGGCTAGAACGCCGGATTCTCCTTCGGGTTCGAATCCTCGGTACGGTGTGGATTTTTTTTTTTTCTGACGGGGGGAGAAAAGAAAATCCAAACCTGCACAGTTCGCGGCGACTGCACTATCCAGGCGGCCTTAATTTCCTCAGGCTCAAAGACCCCCGTCTTCCCCCCCCCCCCCCCCCCCCCCCCCCCCGCCATACACCGCAATGTACTATATTGGCAGTAAATGACAGACAGTTGTTGTTGTTGTTTTTGTTGTTGTTGTTGTTGTTGCTCATTTTGTTGTTGGGGAAAACGGGGAAGAGAAGAGAAGAGACACAGGAAGTCGCCACAACAACAGAAAAAGCCGAAATACAGGTGCGTTGGATTCAAATGTCAGACGTCAAGTTTCTGAAGGTGTGGTTCAACACTCAGCCACATCATTACGGGCCCTGCTCCTGCACCTCGAGCACCTGCGTTTATAGGCCTCTTCCTCCTCCTCCTTCACCTCATCCTCTACATCCTTCTTCTTCTTCTTCTTCTTTTTTTTTCTTCTTCTTCTTCTTCTTCTTCTTCTTCTTCTTCTTCTTCTTCTTCTTCTTCTTCTTCTTCTCCCCCTCCTCCTCCTCCCCTTCTTCTTCTTCTCCCCCTCCTCCTCCTCCCCCTTCTTCTTCTTCTTTTTTTTCTTCTTCTTCTTCTTCTTCTTCTTCTTCTTCTTCTTCTTACTTCCTTCCTTCCTTCCTCTTCCCGCTTCCTTTTTTCCCTTGCATTCTTGTCTTTTTCCTTCCTTCCTTCCTTCCATCCTTCCTTCCTTCCTTCCTTCCTTTCTTATTTCCGTCTTTATTTCCTTCCTTCCTCCCTCCCTCCCCCTCTCCCTTCCTTCCTGTCTGTGTTTCTTTAGGCGTAGAACTTTAAAAAAAATACCAATACGATCTTGCCGGGGGGTCCTCACGGATAAATGTGCTCGAGAAAATAACGGGCTGCAACCCAATAACGTGAGAACCACCGAGGTTACACCCGCATCCGGGAAGATGCGCAGACGTTGATCTCTTAGAACCGGTTAATGTCCCGTCTCCAGGTGACGACGATAAGATGCCGGCGGATGCCCTGGCATACCTGACTTACCTGGGAAATACGTTGGCTAAATTGATGTGTACTTCTCAGGTGTGTACAGGTGCTTATTGTCTCACCTGTTTCTTGGATATTTCAGGTAGCTGCCCGTCCCGTGTCTTAACTTATTCTTCCTCCTCTTCTTCTTTCGTTCTTCTGAAATAGACTGTTTTTATCTGCAATGTTGTCTCTTGTATAAATTCCTGTCCTTTTTAGTTCGCTCTGTGGTTTATACAGTTCATCTTCCACTGTTGTTTCTCTAGGCCTGATATTTTGTATTTTGTATGTGCTCTGCTGTCTGCAACGCCAGTCCACATGTGCACATGGCTGACTCGTCAATCTTAAATTCGTATACATGTGGTCGCATAATCGATTACTGTATTTTACGGACTATAAGACGCTACGGACTATAAGACGCACCTTAATTTTAAGCAATTTTTTTTTTTTTTAAAATACAATTTTTACCATTTTTATATTAATTTCGAGTATAAGACGCACCTGAATTTTGGAGGCAATTTTTTGAAGAAAAAAATGCGTCTTATACTCCGTAAAATACGGTATGTCTTGTCCCCAGACGCAGAATGATTATTTGTGCTCTATCCAAAAAATGGTAATCGGATTATGCTGATGTTGGTAGCTGTCTGATTAATTTGATGATTCGTTTATTTTGGTGGTATGGTGTTTTAACTCTTTATATCCCTGTAGAGTCTTGTAACATAGACATTTTTGAGTCAGGAGGGTTTAAGGCCGCGGTCTTTAGTATTTTGGATCAATTCTGCTGGTGATATTCCTCTATGCTACTGTCTCAATCCATCCAACATAATGTCTCCTAGTCTGCCTCTGCCTTTCTTTCCTTTGATATTTCCAGTTGTCACGATGTTCTCCAATGCCTCTCTTCTCATCAAATGACCACGAAGGTTTTCTCTTCTTATTGCTGTACATCACAGGCTAGTTTCACCATCCTCTCTCAGGCAGTCGTTGTTAGTTACCTTGGCAGTCCATGGAATTCGTAACATTCGTCTCAGGAATCCCATCTCCGTTGCTTCCAAGCTCTTACTAATTTGTTCACACCCCAAGATTCACTACCATACAGCAAAACTGACTCTGTACAGCATTTCAGCATTCCCCTTCTTACATACAATGATAGTGACTTATTGCATAAGATACTTTTAATTTTATTTTCTAAAATGCAGCTTTTGCTTGCCCCTTTAATTACCCGTTTCCATCTTCGTGATGGTCGAACTCAGCCCCTTCATCCTTCCATCACTGTTCTTTCCAAACTCCAGTGACGATGTTTTTTTACTCACTCGCTTTGAACTCAAGTGAAGTCCATACATGCTACTTCTAGTAGAACTGGAATGAATCTTCCCTGTTACCAGTGTCCCTCGCCATCAGATGAACCCGCTCCGACTTCAAAGGTACTTGTAATTTACGTCCCCAAGTCAACAGTTTACTCCAGTTGTACAGCGTAGGGGTTAAACCGCTACTACAGAATTAGCACACCGGAAGTTTAAAAGCAGCGCTATTATTAATTTGTCCATACTGACTTCCACATAGACATTGAAAGCTGTTGTTACCATGCCGGGATTTGAACCTGTCTCCCATACATGACGACCGCGCTTCGCTGACGCCTTCACCATTTAAAGTACATGTTCCGGAATATAAATGTTATAGACGGGTTCTACGAATATTTTGGATACAGAAACGAACAAAAGCATCCATAAAACAAAGAAAATTGAAATAGTTGGTCACTTGACACGTCATGAAAGTTTGGAGAGAACAATAATGGAGGGGTATGATTGATATCTGGATACTTACTAAACAAGCTGGACAGCGCATGAATGCCTTTGAATATAAATGTTATAGACGGGTTCTAAAAATATCTTGGGTAAACAAAAGAACAAATGAATCCATACTTCAGGAGCCAAATATTGATGAAGGTTGGTTATTAAGACGATAGATAACACAGAAAAATTTTTAATATTTTGGTCCCTGAAACGTCATGAAGTCTGGAGAGAACAATAATGGAGGGGTATATGCCTGGGAAGAGAGGAAGAGGAAGGGCAAAGAATAGATGGGTGCAGGATGTGGCGGATGATCTTCAGATGGGTGTATAAGACGCGGGACATCTTGCTTATGATCGAGAAGTTTTCCGGAAGGTTGTTTTTAAATGATGTTTTTCAGTGGACATGCTACTAAATGAATGAATTTCCTGTAGCCATGCGCCGTCGTCATTTGGGGGAAACAGTTCGAATTCCCGTTTGATAGCTGTATCCTTCAAATTGCATTTTGTTTAGGTGTGTCAAATTCTTCTTCCTTCTACTTCTGTGCCCGTCAGTTAGTACTTGTGAATATGTTTATGTTCTATCCAATAACCCCTCAAGATTCCCCAGAAATTCATATTTGTGTGTTAACAATCGGCCCAGTAGTAGCTTCACACCACGTGAACTTAGTCCTTGAGATTAATCAGCCATTCAAAGCTCTCGTGATTTCAGTGAGAGGTCAAGAGGTAATTGGAATATTGTGTGTCAGATATGGAGACCTGTGAATGACTGTTGACATTTTTCTGTTGACGTTTGTTAGCCTTTTTGAAATTTTGGTGGTCAGTTAGAAAATGTACAAGCTTCGTGCCATGCATCAGATAAATCTTAGTGCCTATTACTTCTGCACATCCTGCACCCATCTTCTCTTTGGCCGTCTTCTTTCTCTCTTACCGACATATATCCCTCCATTATTGTTCTCTCTAAACTTTCATGACGTTTCAAGTGACCAAAATATTTCAATTTTCTTTGTTTTATTGTCTTTAGTACCAAGCTTCCTCAATATTCAGCTCTTGAAGTATGGATGCATTTGTTCTTTTCTGTATTTAAGATTCTTTTGAACCCGTCTATAACATTTATATTCAAAGCATGTAGCGCTGTTCAGCTTGTTTAGTTACTTATCTCCACAGATACATATTAATATCAAATTTCTTGTGATGCGAGGACCATTGCTCTTTGTTAGTTAACTGCAGCAGATAAATTTAAAATCGATAACTTCTGATGAGATTAACCATTTCTCTGTGTTATTAACTACACACAGATAAATTTTAATACAAATTACTTGTGATGCGAGTAACCATTTCTCCTTGTTAACTACAGCAGATAATTTAATACCGATTTTCGATTTTCAAAATCTACCCAAAGTATTTCAGGATCCTCCCCGTGCTACGGAGTTCTGCTTTGAGCTGAGTTTCTCCCAGACTCAGGTTTGAGTTAGGAAGAGAACGAAGCACTTTTTGGTTCACCCGGTCCGTGATATGATCTATCGACTAAACTAACTAAACTAAACTTCTGATGAGAAACCATTTCTCTTTGTTAGTTAACTGCACACAAAAATGTAATACTAATTACTTGTGATGCGAGTAACCATTTCTCTGTTTTATTAACTGCAGCAGAAAATTTTTTTTTTTTATTTGCGCTCGCTCGCTTTGAACTAAAGCGTAGTTCGTACACACTACTTGTATTAGTGATGGATTTAAATTTTTGCGTGGGGATTAGCTTTTCATTTTAAGTGTCGCTCACCATCAGGCGAACCCACTCCAACTTCAGAGGTACTCGTAATTTACGCCCCCAAGTCATGGACGCCCTGTCAACATTTTAGTCCCAACTGTCCGGTGAAAGGGGTTGAACCGCTTACCTCGGCATCAGCACACCTGATGTTTAAGAACACGCTTTTTCTTACCCATTCGGCCATGCGGACCTGCGTAGATAAATTTAATACCAATTACTTCTGATGATATTAGCCATTTCTCTTCGTTATTTAACCGCAGCAGAAAAAATATTAATACCAATTACTTGTAATGCGAGTAACCATGTCTCTGTGTTAGTTAACTGCAGCAGATACATCTTTTTAAAACAAAAAAAGTTTTGGGAAAAGTCGAGATGATCATTTTCATTCCCCCGGGTTTTTTATCCCATAGGGCTCGGTCTCTTTCCGCAGGACGGCCTGCCGAAAGCATCACACAAGACTCGAATCCGTAGCTTCAGTGACGACCCCAGGAGTCTCCAAGAAAAATGCACCCGTGAACCGAAAAACGTAGCCCGGGAAATCGAACCCAAAACCCTTTCGCAGCGCGAGGCTGACACCTTACCACGGAGACTCATGCGAGTAACCATTTATCTACGTAAAAAAGTAATAGCGATTACTTGTGATAAGTTAACCGTCCTTTTTGTTATTTAAAACATGCAGCAGATACACCCTTAATACTGATGACTTCTAATGCGAGTAACCATTTCTCTGTGTTGGTTAACCTTTTTAAGATATCGTTATTACTTTTTCCCCTTTCTAACACATAGCGCCCTCGTCATTCTTGTATCACATCACAGCTTCCACATAATCCCTCCCATGTCCATGATTCGATTCCATACTCAGGATTCACTCACTATCATCTTTCCCATCATCATCATCATCATCATCATCATCAAGTGCTATGCCGGCTGGCGTAGGCGTTCATGACTTTCCACAGATCTGGGTTCTTTGGTTTTCTATTTTCAGCTATGCAGATGATATTCCTCCATGCCCCCGTCTCAATCCACCCCAACATCATTTCTCTTGGTCTACCTCTGCCTCTCTTCCCCTCGATCGTTCCGTTGTCGCGGTGTTCTCCAATGCCTCTTCTCATCACATGACCCAAAAAAAGATTTTGGGCTCTTTTTTATTTTTTTTATATAATGTTTTAGTTTCATTAGCCTCTTACAGGCGTCGTCGTTTTTACTTTGGCAGTCCCGGAATTTGCAAAATTCGCCTCAGGAACCATATCTCTGTTGCTTCCAAGTTTTTTCCTAATTTTTTTCATTTACATTTTCCCAAAATTCACTTCATCCAGCAAAACTGGGGTTTTATATAACATTTCAGCCTCCCCTTTGTTTTCATTCAAGATATTTACTTTTGCCCTCCCGGGTACCTTCATTCTGAAATGCAGCCTTGGCTTGCCCTATTCTGCCCTTTTAAAAATTTTGGTTTTACATTTTTTCCCTGGGGATGTTAAATTGGGCCCCCTTGGGGATTTAAAAATATCTACCTGGTTAAGAATGGTCCCTTCTATTTCTATTTCACATTTTGGTGTCACCATTTTCTTTGGTATCACCATTTTTAAACTGTTTTCGTTATTCATGACTCACTATAGCTTGTACGAACTCTCTCTTCTCTTTCTCTTCCCCTTCTCTCTCTCTCTCTCTCTCTCTCTCTCTCTCCTCTCTCTCTCTCTCTCTCTCTCTCTCTCTCCCCCCCCTTTTTTAACCTAGACTGACAAGATAAATAGATAAATTGCAGAAAAATATTTTTTATCTTATGAAATACTGCTTTTGCTTGGACTATTGTACATTTAATTTCTCTAAATCGTCTCGTTCTTGTTTTGGGGACGTAAATTACAAGCACCCATGAAGTCGGAGTGGGTTTTGCGTGTTTGCGAAGGACATTGATAATAAGGAAAGCTAATCCACACGCAAAAATCAACCTGTACACAAGAAGCAGTGGCACGTGTACGGACTACGCTTGAGTTCAAAGCAAAGCGAAGAATAAGATCCCTTTGTAGGGGTGTCTAGTTGGTCATTGCGTCGGAGTACACTTGTACCTGCCAGCGAGGTACTGGAGCTGGTACATTTGGAGGTGTCAGTTGGTAACTGTAGTTTTGAATTTTTATATTATCTAGTGCGTCCTCTAGTCTGACTTCTTTCTTCTACATCTGTGAGTGCTATCCAAAAAATTTGTGTGTTTATTTATGAACAGTAAATGTTGGGGTGATTGCAACATCCTATAAAGAATATGCAACTATCTTTTATTCTGCGCAAGGACCAGTTAATTAATGTGTTTAGTTTGTTAGTAATTGTTAACAGAACATTCTTCTTCTTCTTCTTCTTCTTCTTTTTTCTTCTTCTTCTTTCTTCTTCTTTCTTCTTCTTCTTCTTCTTCTTCCATTTATCCTCCATTTGGACATAGGACCAAACAACAGAAACCACATCAAGCCTTCTTGTCTTTTGCTATCTACAGCAACATTATTTGTGCATACAAAAAATATAAATATTGTCTTCTGTGTTGCAAATATTCGGGTCCCTGTTCTTTATCGAATGTTTCAGAAATGTAATGCTACCCCCCCCCCCCCCCCCCCCCCCCCCCGGTTTTTTCCCCCAACTTCTGCACATTCCTGTCCTTGACCTACATGGAAAGATGGGCCCGGTTCAAGAGGAGGAAAGTTAACATTAAAAGATAACATGCCAGGTCGCTGGAAATATGTTGTCTTCTAGTTGTTTTTAGGTCGTTAAGAGGTGGGGTATAACATGTGTGGATGTATGTTGTGGGAAAGAGGAGAGAAGGATCAAGGGAATATGTTTAATGTAACATTTCAGAGGCGGCCCCCCATGCCGTACACTGGTTTTGGGATGTAAACTTGTATACCTTCGCGTTTTTGAGTCAGAGTAAGTTACTTACCCGGTCAGAAAGCCCGGGTCCCTGGCCTTAGCGTTATCGTCTTTCTCCGTAATCCGTGTATTGTCGTGAGTGACATAACCTTCGTGAGAATCGGTAGCGGTTCTCGCCGCGTTGGTAACTTCGGGTTATGTGAGCCGGCCGCTCAGAAAGCAATGGCAAACTAAAAAATGCTGGTGTTGGCTGCAAACGTCCTGCAAGGGATGTGCATTAAACAAACAAAAAGTTACATATCCTTTACAAGGCCTCGTAGTCAATAACAAACAGTTGTTGATTGTTTGTGATTTCTTGGCAAGTTTAAGTTCAGTACTTTGCCATTGCTTTCTAAACGATCCAGGACGCATACCACTGTATAGAAAACCAACGCAAGGCGGTCGGCTTCTAAATCGAACGCAGTATGCGGGATTACAAGTCGGATTCATAATACACCGGCAACCGTCGAGGTATCAACTCGTAATAATGCAAAACAGCAACGAAGGACGAGGAAATTAAACTTGCGTCCTTACCTTGAATACAATGACAATCAACGGCAAAAGTCAAGATATCAAAGCGCTACCAGAAGTTTATTCCGTAGCAGACATGCGAAAAATTAAACTCACGCAGACCTGTAGGTTGACCCCTATAGACGGGGTCGGCACCTACTTTACTAATCCACCGATGAGTGTCCAGTTACTGAGCTCTTTCTTGAAGCCCTGATCCACTGATTCCATTTAAGCTGTAATTCCACTCTAGGTTTTCCGCCCGGTTACTCACTGCGGTGTCATCATCATCAGATCCCTCTCCTGACTCAGAGCTGTCTCACGCTCATATCATCGCGTCCAGAGGTCACCTCACACAGGATCCTTTGAAACACGTCCTTGTTCGAAACACAATCACAGCGTCTCCCCCGTTGCTATCTACTGACGTTGTCCACATTCTCCTTGGATTCTTTTGTTGACGTCCACTTTAGTGTCTGAAGGGGAAAAATTCCAGTCTTCCACTTTTTTACTTTTCATGTTGGGGCGTGCCGCCGTATGGCAGTAGTCAAAAACCCAACAGATGTTGATTGTTTGTGATTTCTTGGCAAGTTTAAGTTCAGTACTTTGCCTTGCTTTCTAAACGACCAGGACACATATCCACTGTATAGAAACCAACGCAAGGCGGTCGGTTCCAAATCGAACGCAGTATGCGGGATACAAGTCGGATTCTAATACCATGACCACAGAGCTTTTTTAAAAAGCATTAAGACGCATTGGACATGTGGTGCCAGGCCCCATATGTTAACGACTCTTCGACACAGTTGGGAAGGGGGGGGGGGGGGGGTTGATGTGAGTAGAACATTCCGGGCGCTTCTATTTCCCAAGCCATTTCCTGGGACCCATTTTAGTCTGACCCGTGACAGTTTTAACATCCGTCTTGATGCAAATTTGATCTAAAGACCACCGAGTCTGCAGGCGAGGGGCTGTCCACTACACCACCCCGGCTCTCTTGCTTGTTTTCTCATCATCATGTGCCGTGCCCACAAGCGAGGGTGGTCATGTTTCGCCATCTCACTCGATCGCTCTGCATTTGTCTCGACAATGCCACATGGCCAAGCCATCCAGGTATTTACTTCTCTGCATTTACCGTGTTCTTTCTTCCTCCCCCCCCCCCCCCCAAGCTTGCCAATTGTCACCAAAGTTCTCTAGTGTGCGCCTTCTCATAACATGTGTCCCCCCCCCACCCCCCACAAAAAAAACGTGACTGTTTACGTACTTGATTTAAGTATCTAAATAGATATCTGTGAGGAAGCTACCTCATCACCCTTTCTGTCGGAGAAAACAGAATTATGTGGTGTCCTTTTAAAGAGACATAGCAGTCTTATAAATATCATGCTGCAAGGAGAAGCTGACGACAGATGAGAAAGAGGCAAACAGCTGTACGATTCCCGCCAAAACTTCACTGGGGCAAATGGAGGAAGACAAGAAGAAGAGGAAGCTGTACGATACATGTAGAAAACTTACATCAGGGGATGGACAGACAGCAATCTATCGGTGTGGATCATCAGAACCAGTGATACCTGTCTGGCGTCCCTCTACCTCAAAATACTAGAGGAGATTGCCTGTTCTAGTGACCCCGAAAGCTATACCTACGATATCACAGCTGCTGGTAGGGTAATCTATTTTGGACAGGTCAAGGGGTAGGAAGCAGATGAAGTGAGACACACACACCGTCTCCCTTGTAAGTAGACTGGGGATGGGCGAAAGGATAGGGACCTTCATTCTCAGTTATACATTCTTCGCATTCTCAATTATACAAACTCTTCATTCTCAGTGACACAAATTCTTCATTCTCAGTGACACAAATTCTCATTCTCAGTTACACAAACTCGTCATTCTCAGTTACACAAACTATTCATGCTCAGTTACGCAAACTCTTCATTCTCAGTTACACAAACTCTTCATTCTCAGTTACACAAACTCTTCATTCTCAGTTTTTACAAGCTCTTCATTCTCAGTAACCAACCTCTTTATTCTCAGTACACAAATTCTTTATTTTCAGTTATACATTCTTCTCTTCTCAATTTTTTTTTAAAAAAAATCTCATTCTCAGTTATTTAAACCTCTCATTCTCAGTTATACAAACCTCTCATTTTCAGTAATACAAACCTCTCATTTGCAGTTATACAAACCTCTCATTTTCAGTTACACAAAACCTCTCATTCTGTTATACACACCTATCATTCCCAGTTATACGACCTCTCACTTTAGTATACAAACCTCTCATCCCCAGTTACACAAACCTCTAATACTCCTGTCTCCAGGTCCAGCCACTGTCCGAATGGTATCCAGCAACGGACCCCCGTGCCCTTGCCAATGCAGGTGCCTCCCGGCCACATGGTCCAGCAGATTGTGGACGAGCACGGGATCCTCACCCACGTCATCTTGCCCCCGCAGCCGCCAGGACCTGGAGGACACATCCCCGTAGGACCTTTTGTAAGTATTTTTCTGTTTGTCTGTGCACTCTGTGTGGCCACGTCATTATATGTGTGTATGGGAACTTCTGTCACAAACATGGAGATCTGTGTGGCCATATCACTATATGTGTGTATAGGCACTGCTGTCACAAACATGGAGAAGACTGAAACAGTTACTGAAATTACAAACATTCACTGATTGGTGCCTGCGCATAATCAGGATCAAATGCCTTGCCGTATGGGTGGGCGATCATGTTTCTTCACAAATTGCGATTACCGGCGGCATGGATCAATTCATGTTTTGACTCCCTTCCGTTCCAACACAAGACTGTCAAGATGTTTTTCTCGCTGTCTTCCTCTAGCTCTATTTCCATAATCGTCCCGGTTGTCACAACAGTCCAGTTTGTGTCTTCTAATAATGTGGCCAAATAATGATGACGGCCCCTTTCCTGGTGATTGTGATATGTTGTCTGTGCGACTTAGCCTCCCTCATAATGTCCCGGTTACTCTTTTTGACTATCCAGGGAATGTTCAGCAATCTTCTAAAAAAACCACTGCGCAGAATAGTGGGAATGAAATGGTATGACAGAATCACCAATGTAGAGCTCATGGAAAGAACTAAACACACCCCAGTGGACCAAGAGGGGGGGGAAAAGACGTTGGCGCAGGATAGGACAGACACTGAGAAAACCTGAGGACAGTATAACTAGATACTCTTGTGTAGAAGCCAAACGACAAACGAATAGTGGGAGACCGTCAGAGATTAATAATATTGGGAGGACATGGGGGGGGGGGGGGGGGGGGGGGGGATGCGGGAGATAGCAAAGGTGCTTGGAGAAGAATTGCGTGCTTGGGGGAATTACCCGAATTGTAAAGGACATAAGAAAAAGAGAAGAAAGCATTTCTAGCTTGGTTTCCCTTAGTTATATAGATCGCATTCCTTGCGCACAGATATCTCTATATACGTCTCAGTCTCCTGGCATAGATCACACAAGGGGTAAAATTTGCATAGTGCACGAACTCCGTGCCATCGGCGAGAATCTGCCTGTCTGTCAACTAGAATGGCACATTCACATTTTGAAATAGTGTCTGTGCAACATTCTATATCGTCCGTGCTTTATAGGGGCCCTTTGTGTCAGGTCTTAGATATGACTAAACTACCGTTATTGCTGAATGTTGGGTGAAGCTGACCAAACTGGACACCCCACATTGTGCTAACTGCTTCGGACCGAGGAGCGCAATTGGGAGGTTACAAGCCTTATCAAAGTGCGATGAAATGCAGTACAAAGACTAAATGTCGTGTCAGGGCAGACCAGGCCTTGGTTGGAAACTGGTCTAAGATCGAAGCTCCGACAGGCGGACAGAACATTGATTAGCTGATGTGACAGCTTCTGCAGCTTGTCTTGTTCCAGAAGTATTGGATTACCTTTCCTCTGGAGAGAGAAAGATCTTATGCATGGTCAACACATGGTCTCTACAATTCAGCCCAGGCTTTGTGTTATTTTTGAAGCACAATATGGGCTCATAAGAAAGCAAGGAAATACTTTAAACTAACATGTATGTCGTTAGTGGCGACAAAGGAGGGTTGCGTAAGGTTGGCAACCTGAGCCCCCTTTGAAAACGTTAGCTGCTAATCCAACCAATCATGAACCCAAAAAAGGGGAGTTGCTTGAAGACCTGTGTTCCACGGGGATTAAAAACAAATCAGGCAGAAGAAGCAGACACGAAAACCAATAAAGAAAATATCAAATTAGGGTGAGCCTCATAAGGCCCAACCGTTCCTGACGAACACAGCAGGGAAAATATAACCAGTCCTGTTTAGGACTGACTCGAAAGAGAGCAAAAATAGGAGGAAGACCGAAACTCACACAATTACGGATCTCAATTATAACGAACGCTGAAGAAATCGCTGTTTAAACGAGGCCGAATTTTTTTTTTCCTCGTAAATACTGAACTGAACTGAACGCGACAATTATTTATATTAATGTCACGTCATTTCCCTCTGTGGACAACAATCACATTCAAATTAATATCCTATTGTGGCTGGCCGGTCACAGAATTATTAATTAGTCCTACCTACCTACTTTCCTGCCGTTTTCCCTGGCGAAGGCGTTAAGAACGTTGTTCGTAATCCCGTATACTCACTTACGAAACACAGCTGCGCGAGATTCGGCAGAGGATCGCGTCGCGCTGGTTACTTACGGAGGTATATGAGCCGGTCGTTCAGAAATCAGTGGCAAATTCCATCCATCCATCATGTGCCATGCCGGTAAGCGTGGGCGGTCATGTTCTGCCAATCTCACTCGATCACCAGAGTCGTGGATCAGCTCCGTGTTCCTGTCTCGACCATGCCCGCGGCCAAGCCATCCAGGTATTTACTTCTCGGTTTCCCCTTTGTCTCTGCCTTCGATCTTGCCAGTTACAAATGGCAAATTACTGAACATAAAACTTGCCAAGACATCAACAGCGGCTGAAAGATGCCGGTGTTGACTGCAATGTCCCGTAAAAGGATATGCGAAAAATAACCTACTTTCCTACCTGCATACTTTTTTACCTACCTACCTATTACTAAACTACCTGTCTACTTACTTAAACACACAAATATTGATGACGCTCAAAGAAGGTAGAAGAAAGAAGTAGGGTTTAGAGTAGGCACTAGACCACTTTAAAATTGCTTCTACTCAAACAATACATGTGTGTTTTTTATTTTTTTAGTCGATGGATCAACATCACGGCACACGGTTTAACCCATAGTGCTCCAGTTTTCCTCCTAACTCAAACCTGAGTCGGGAGAAACTCAGCTCAATGACACGAACTCCGTTAGCACCGGCGAGGATCCTGAAATACTTTGGGTAGATTTTAACTCGAAATTTTGCCTCGGGCGCGCCGTTAGGCTACTCTTTTTCGATTTCCAACTGCCAAGGGATTTTTACGTGCGCAACAATACACACGGGCGTCCGATCTCACTACCAGAGATCAGGGGAAATTTTATTACTGGAAGTCCACGAAGATTTTTAAAATAAATCCTGGTCCTCACGGGGCCTGAACCCGGGACCTCCAGCACTCGAGGCGGACACCATACCTCGAGACCACTCAGTCCCCCCTTATTGTGTTTATTTTTGAACTGTCTTAGTGGTTACAAAGGATTCCCCCAAATTTAAATCTACGTACTTACCTATCCACCTACTTACTTACCTATCCACATATACTGTTTAAAAAAAAAAAAAAGACACGCAACATTTGTGGTGTTAATTTTATAAAAGACTAGCTGACCCGGCCCGGCTTCGCCCAGACCCTGGTGGGGAGCATCTCATTTAATTCATATAAGTTAGTCATATAAGTCTCGTTTCCCCGTTACCGACTAATCTGTCTGTCTGTCTGTCTACTGTCTGTCTGTCTGTCTGACCGGCCCGGTCTTCGCCCAGACCCTGATGGGGAGTCATCTCATTTAATTCATATAAGTAGTCATATAAGTTCCCGTTCCCGACTATCTATTCTGTCTGTCTGTTCGACCACGGCCCGGCATTCGCCCAACTCCTGGTCGGGGAGCATCCTTCATGTGTTAATTTCATATAAGTAGTCATATAAGTTCCCTGTTCCCTGACTGTTCTTCTGTCTGTCTGTATGCTATCTGTCTGTTGTCTCTGACCCGGCCCATGCCCATGGTGGAGAGAGCATCTCATTTAAATCATATAAGTAGTCATATAAGGCATCCCGTTCTACGACTATCGTCTGTCCTGTCTGTTCTTGGTAACATGGAGGAGGTGAGGAGGACTGTAGGGCGGTGGATGAGGGACGAGGATGGAGGAGGAACAGGCAGGAATAGATGGAGGAGGAGGGATTAGGAAGAGGAGGGAGGAGTGGGGTGGAGGAGGAGGAGGAGAGAGGAGGCGGAGGGAGCAGGAAGAGGGAGAAGGAGGAGGGAGGAGAAAGGAGGAGGAAGAGGGAGGAGGATGGAGAATGCAGGAGGAGGAGGGAGGAGGAGAGAGTGGGAGGAGGGGGGGGGCGGAGGGAGAAGGAGGAGGGAGGAGAAGGAAGGAAGAGGATGAGGGGAGGAGGAGGAATGTGAAGGGAGGAGGAGGAGGAGGAGGATGAGGGATGAGGAGGAAGAGGGAGGAGGAGGAATGCGAAGGGAGGAGGAGAATGGAGGAGGAGAGGGAGGAGGAGGGGGAGGAGGAGGAAGGAAGAGGATGGCGAGGAGGTAGGAGGAGGAGGAAGAGAGTGGAGGAGGGAGGAGGAAGAGAGTGGAGGAGGAGGGAGGAAGAGATAGGCGGAGAGAGGAGGAGGGAGGAGGAGGAGTAGGGAGGAATAGGAGGGGGGGAAAGGGGAGAAGGAGGAGGGATGAGGAAGGAGGAGGAAGTTTGAGGAGGGAGGAGGAGGAGGAGGGTGAAGGAGGAGGAGGAAGAGGGAGGGGGGAGGAGGAGAACGCAGGTGGGGGAGGAGGAGGGAGAGGGAGGAGGAGGAGGGAGGAAGAGGTAGAAGGGGGGGGGAGGAGGAGGAATGATGAGGAGGGAGGAGGAGGAAGAGGGAGTGGAGGAAGGAGGGGGGAGTAGGTAGAGGGAGGAAAAGGGAGGAGGGAGTAGGAGAGAGGAGGAGAGGGAGGAGGAGGGAGAAGGGAGGGGGAGAAGAAAGAGGGAGGAGGAAGAGGAGGAGGTAGAGGGAGGAGGAGGGGGGAGTAGGAGGGAGGAGGAGGGGAGGGGAAAGAGGGAGAAGGAAGAGGGTGGAGGGAGGAGGAGGGGAGGAGGTAGATGCAGGAGGAGAAAGAGAGGAGGAGGGAGTTCGCCATTCCAAAATTCATACTCGTCTAGGTTCTGTGATTTCGGTCCTTCCTTTGATTGTTCTTCCTTCTACACGACTGAGATAACTTCCTACACATAAAAAGATGAATGTTATTGATATTGCCGTGGCATGGAGGCATATATATCAGCAGCAGAGTTGAACGCCTACGCCACCCGGCACGGCATTGATGATGATGATGATTGCCGTGGACGATTCTGTGTAGTCACGTCTTTTTCTTCCCTTTCCCTAGCTTTTTGGGTTTCGGGTTCTTCATCATCATCATCATATATTTACGTACGTATTTTGGGAATGGGAGGAGGGAGGAGGAGGAAGAAAGAAAAAAAAATAGGGACAGTTGGCAGCGCTGGAATGAAAGGAAGGGTTTTTAGAAAATTTCATCTCAATCGGATGGCCGTTCGCGAACAAATAAAGGACATACATACAGACAGAAAGACAGACAGACGGGACAGGACGGAGATCCTAATTTATATATAAGATACTAGCTGACCAGGCCCGGCTTCGCCCAGTCCCTGGCGGGGATCTATCTATCTGCCCTGCTTGTCTGTCTGTCTGACTCCGGCCCGGCATCATCAGCCCAGTCCTTGGTGGGGAGCATCTCATTTAATTCATATAAGATAGTCATATAAGTTCCCGTTCCCGTTACTGACTATCTTGTCTGTCTGTCTGTCTGTCTGTCTGCTGTCTGTCTGTCTGTCTGTTTCTGACCCGGCCCCGGCTTCGCCCAGTCCTTGGTGGGGAGCATCTCATTTAATTCATATAAGTAGTCATATAAGTTCCCGTTCCCGTTACCGACTGTCCTGTCTGTCTGTCTGTCTCTGTCTGTCTGTCTGTCTGACCCGGCCGGCATCGCCCAGCTCCTGGTGGGGAGCATCTCATTTAATTCATATAAGTAGTCATATAAGCTCACGTTCCGTACCTCTATTCTGTCTGTTAGTCTATCTGTCTGTCTGATCTGTCTGATCCGGCCGGCTTCGCCCCAGCCCCTGATGGGGAGCATCTCATTAATTCATATGAGTAGTCATATAAGTTCCCGTTCCCGACTGTCGGTCGGTCTGTCTGTCTGTCTGTCTAATCATTTATTGGTTGCAGTTAGAACAACCTTAGATAAACGAAGACCAACTTACAAAAAGCATTAGAAAGAGCACTTGAAAGATCTTTACATCTTCCCCAACAATTAACTTGGGTAAATGGAAGCACCCGGCGGCAGCAGCAGAAGAAGAAGAAAAAGGAGGAGTAGGAGCTGGGAGGAGGAAGAGGGAGGAGGAGGAGAAAGAGAGAAGAGGATGATGGAGGAGGGAGAGGAGAAGAGGAAGAGGGGAGGAGGGGAGAGGAGGAGGAGGAATAAAAACGCATATGCCTGTAGATTTAATAATGGCTGAAGTTGTTCCATGTTTTTAGAGTTGGCGACAGTGTAAAGAAATATAAAATCTTCAAACTTGTTTAGAGATAAGGTAACTATTATTTATTCATTTTTTTAAGCAAAAAAAGATGAGTTACAATGTTATGCATTATGCATTATTTTATGAAAACTTTGAAAATGCCTTACAGATGTATCATTATTTTTTATAACTCATATGCCGGTACATAACTATGGACAAAGAGTTTATAAATTTTTGAAAAACGATGCCACAATATGATATAAGTTATACAGAAAAGTTATGCCCCTTGAAATAACTTTTACAGAGTTAAGTCCCTGAGATATATGAAATTATAATGAAAAATAAAAATAATATTGGGTAAGCAGCCGATTTCACGCTAAAAAAATATGACAGGGGCTGCGCTGGAATGAAAGGAAGACGTGTAGAAAATTTCATCTCAGTCGGATGGGCCGTTCGCGAGCGCATAAAGGACATACGGACGGACATACAGACAGACGGAGATCGCCTTTTATATATAAGATTTGCTGATTGGAAATCTGTCAACCTATCGACTGTGCCATCTGGTTATTAACTTTCGTGGTTACCTGAATTGTAGTCACCTCATGATTCGTGAGTTCATGAAAGAGGTCAAAGTCAAAACAACATTTTTTACAATAACTCTTGACAGGTTCATAATAATCCGGTGAAACTTACTGAACACACAACTCTCTGACCATATTATTGAATGCCTATAAAAGATTGACTCTCCTCTAATAAATTCAGTTGAAAATTCAATGCGCAAGTATGGCTCATCTCACTACAGAACAACGACTCATCATCATTTTACGTTTACCAGCTGGGCAGTCACAAAGTGTAGTAGCCAAAGAATTTAATGTGGTTAGAAGCACCATTAGTCGCCTTTGGAGGCGATTTCAAGTAACTGGCTCAGTGGCCGACCGGTCGCGCAGTGGAGGACAAAGAATTATAAGGGCGTTCATTTTCAATCCGTCGTGCCGCATCGCACGTAATTGCGTACGTTGAACATGATCATGGCATAGCCATGTGATAAGTATTACCAATGAATAAAGAGCAAGTGATTATCGTCCCATGATGCGTAGGTTCTGTTTCTGCCCGTTGAGAAAATGGGCCCGGGGTTTATCCAAAATCCGCCCAAAGAAGCCCCCAAGAGCGGTGATCAGTTTCTTTCATTTGGAGGATGTCGACCAGTGGACATTATCGAAGAATGCAGGCAGCGTACGGTAACAAATGTGAGTCGAAGAAAACAGTGACAGACTGGGCACGAATGTTTCAGAAAGGATGTCAGTTCACGACAGATCTTCGACGGCCGGTCAAGCGCATATTGTTGCAACAGAAAAAAAAAAAAACATCGCCAAAATTGATGCAGCAGTACAGATGAACCGTCGTCGAAGCTTACATTCGCTAGCAAAAAGAATTTGATGTCCCAAATTTGGGGAAACAATTCAAAAGGTCGTTCGTAAGAAACTGCAATATCGGATGTCTCTTCCGCATAATGGCAGGCGATGAATCATGTGTCACCACTTTGAGCGAGCAGCAAAAGAGAGAGCATGCAATGAAAGCATTTCTGGGTCACAACAAAAGCCAAAAAAATTCAAGTTTCAGGTTTCTGCCGATAAGGTTATGCTGAGCGCATGTTTTGACATGAAGGGCTATTGTTGGCCGACTTTAAAGAACCTGGTGTCAACATCAACTCTACCCCCTACTTGCAAACACCAGACAAGCTGCAATAAAGACATCAAGAATAAAAGATTCGGTATGCTTCTCCGGTGTGATTTTGTGCATGATAATGCTCGTCCGCATACTGCAAAGATTGTGCAGGAAGCATTAGCAAGGAAGAAGTGGGAAATTCTGCAACATCCAGCCTATAGTCCTGATCTGTCACCATGTGTTTTTCATTTGTTTGGACCTCTAAAAAAAAAGCTCTCAAGGAGCAACGATTTCACACAGATGCAGGCGTAATGAACGCAGTAAACATTTTGGGCAACCACAATTTTTTTATTTTTTTTGCGGACGCATTCGCCGCCTACCTAAGCAAAGGGACGCTTGCCGAATATCTACGGCGACTTCTTCTGCCCAAAACCCATGGTGCATAATTCATTCAAAATGAATTTTTTTTTTTTTAAAGTAAATTCTACCACACCTGTTAATGTTTCTTTAAGCTTTTGTAATAAAGCCATTGGAACGGGTTTCAAATGAACACCCCTAATACAACTGCTGCCGAAGAACGCTTCATACGGCTGCGTCACCTTAGAAATCGATTTGCGTCTGCGTCCTCCACAGTCCAGTCAATGCCAGGAGCTCATCGAATTTCAGATCAAACGGTCAGGAACCTGCTGCACGACGCTGGTCTTTGGGCTAGAAGACCCTACAGAGGTCCTGGTCTTACGGACCGGCATCGCCAGAACCGATTGCAGTGGGCGAATCAGCATAGTCAATGGATCGTTGGGAATGATTGGAGACGGGTTTGGTTTAGTGACGAATCATTTTTTGTGCTCCAGCGACACGATAGACGGAGAAGAGTTTACCGCAGAGTTCGTGAGCGCTACACCCAGAACAGCGTTGATGAGGCTCCTCCACACTCCACATGGTGGGGGAGGTGTCCTGATATGGGGGGGGGGGGGGAATCAACTTCATGGGAAGAAGTGGCCTGGTGCTAACAGAAGGGCGCCTAAATGCCCAACGATACGTTGCTGAAATTCTTCATCCTCACGTCCTTCCACTTCTGGCTGCACGAGGGTCGATTTTTCTACAGGATAACGCTCGACCTCATTTGGCACAACTCACCACCCATTTCCTTTCTGACAACGTCCAGACCATTCCATGGCCAGTCATGTCATCAGATATGAACCCCATAGAACACTTATGGTATGAACTCAACAGACGACTCCGCCTACGAGACGTGGCTCCAGCCAATCTCCGACAGTTGTCTCTTGCACTGCGGGAAGAGGGGGGCAGCCATCCCACAACCCAAAAGATCCAACGGCTAATCAGATCCATGTTAAGGAGATGTCGTTCTCTGATAGAGGCTATAGGAGGTCATACACCAACTAATAGCCCAAAGGACTAATAGCCCAACCAAATTTAGTGAACATCATTTCATTGTTAAAGTCGGAATGTTTCTTCATGCCAGGATTGAAACATTTAAATTTCCCTAAAATAAAATGTTGGTACAGGTTTGCAATTGAAACTGCCCAAAAATGTTGCGTTTTGTTCTCTTTCTCTCTCTCTCTCTCTCTCTCTCTCTCTCTCTCTCTTCTCTCTCTCTCTCTCTCTCTCTCTCTCTCTTTTCTCTCTCTCTCTCTCTCTCTCTCTCTCTTCGTTGTTGTTGTTGTTTTTGTTTTGAACAGTATACTTATTTACCTATCCACCTTCTTACTTACCTATCCAACTAATCACTTACCTATCCACCTTTACTAACCTATCCACCTTCTTATTAACCTATCACCTTCTTATTAACCTATCCACTTCTTACTAACCTATCACTTCTTACTTACCTATCCACCTAATCACTTATCTATCCACCTATTTTACTTACCTACCCACTTACTAATTTCTTACCTACCAACCTACTTAAGTACCTACACTTACTTACCTACCAACTTACTTATTTACTCACCTACCCACCTACTTACGTACCTACCACTTACTTACTTACCAATATATTACTTACTACATATTATTTACAGAATACTTATTACATACCTACATGCTTACTTCTAAAGCCGCCAGAAAAACGTTTTTGCTATAATGAACATGTTGCAATGTAACCACTCACATAGACTCTGTTCTTGTTATCCTACTGTTACTGGCAATCAATACTCGTAATTTTAACACACACACCATACAACCAAAAGGCCACAATGTTATTTTGTTCAGCGTTTTACTGTCAATATCCGGTCGGTTTACCGTCAATCATCCTGTCCTTATCTAAAAGCACCCACACCTTTAGGCTTTCTTCTCTCACTACCTCACCCCACACAAGCAGTAATACAAAAATACAAGTAGCGACCCTTTCTTGTGGGAGTGTGATAAATGTCAGGAGGTCGACAACCTTTTTTTTTTTTTTGCAGTGTTGTGCTGAGGCAGTATTGCAAAGTCACCATCGTCCCTACTTAAGTCACCATATTTATATACAAGCGTGCCAACCTAAATCCACCATATTTATATACACACGTGCCAACGTAAGTCCACCATAGTTATATATGGGCGTACCAACTTAAGTCCACAATATTTATATGCAAGCGAGCCAACCCAAGTCCACCATATTGTTATATAAGCGAGCTAACCAAGTCCACCATATTTATATACACACGAGCCAACCTAAATCCACAATATTTATATACAAGCGTGCCTACCTAAGTCCACCATATTTATATACACACGAGCCAACCTAAATCCACAATATTATATATAATCGTGCTTACTTAGGTCCACCATATTTATATACAATCGTGCTTACTAAGTCCACCATATTTATATTATACGCATGCCTATCTAAGTCCACAATATTTTTAAATTTAAAAAAAGGCACTCGTCGTTAGTTAACACAATCTCAGAAACCACATCTCCGTTGCCCCCAATCTCATCCTGATCTTAAACACAGAAGTCAGAGAAACAATATTCTGCACGAGTTATTGCCTGGCATATTTCGCTGCATTGGTTAGGAGCATACCGCAGAGTTATACGTCATAAGAAGTGAGTAAATGAATAATACTGAAACAGTGAAGGACACGTAGTCATAGATAATTGTTCGAGTGTGAAACATCTGTTATCTCCATGGTAATTTCTGATTTTCCTTCAAGCCAAATGATACCCGAGAGTTGCTGCATAGAGGGATCATCCCCTGCATGAAGCCATGGATATGGTCAAGGATTATTGACTAAGACGGGGCAGGTCCTGGATGCTCAGGCAGGAATATCTATACGTCAGGTGTGTGATCTAGATGTGATAGCACGAAGATGAGAGATGAGAGAGAGAAGTGGAGGAGAGAATAAGGAATTGAAAGATAAAAGATTGTCGTCTCCGGTTGTAGAGATAAAAACTGAATTGTGATTACCCTTGGTTTATCTACCAACCTCACAAGCATACAGGTATGCAGGTCACGAATACAACACTATCCTAACCGACAATAGTACAGGCACACATAAGAATAAGCTAACACTGAATCAAGTTTTTTGCTTCTCAAAAGACTTTACAAAGTATACAAAGTGTCGTGCGGTAACAATTCAAACAATTATGGAAGAATGCTGTCAGGTAGCTAGCATCAAGATAATACCACCAAACAAAGGGAAATTTGCACGCAATTAAACCAATAACTAGTAACATATCAATCAGGGGAATATAATAATAAAGTACGCAAGTCTGACAAGAAAGTATATAAATCTACTACGGATGCACACAACCAACTTCCACCGTCAAATGACCGCCCACTAGTTTACCCAGGCAATCGATCAAGCGACAACCTGAAAATTGAACAAAAAAACACCCTTGACTATGTGAACAGCATCATCGGGTGTCATCAACCTACTGCTCACCCTTGTCTTCAGCATGTGTATTGATATCGGGTCAGTGATATTCCATCACTGCCTGGGCGGGCGTACACCACCAACCAGTGTTCCCTGATGCCAACATCAACCCATAAATCTCCAAACACTTCACCATGTGTAATAATCATGTGACATTATTACAATATCCACGCCGACACTGATAGTCTTTCCACCGTGGACAGACACATATAATTCGGCAGTGGGACAACCCCAAACAACAACTCCTGATCCGCTTGCCCACACTGGCCGGGTTTCCCCGCGCCAGACACATAACACAACAGCTGATAACTGGTCGTCACATTTCAACAACTACATCAGGTAAACCCCAACAACAACACTTTTGTCCCCGAGGCCGAACAACACAATACGCCCGTGACATGTACTAGGGCCATGTCTCATTGTCATTGGCGCCATCGTCGTCCTCAATAGCATGTGTATATTCATTCTCAACAAACATAAAATTCCCCTTGTCATTAATCACAAAACAATCAACACATCATAAACATAGCAATCGATCAATAATAACCTGTATCCCCTAGTGACTCCAACTCCATAACGTCATCATCCTTGCGTATATCCTAGCCATTATCATTAACAACATAACTCTACATCATTAACAATATCATTGCAGTTTGGTACCCCAACAGTAATTATAAGACAACAAGATGGGACACCGTACTGCCACCAATCACATATATGAAATGCTCTTTCACAAAAAAACTCCTACAATCATTATAATCTTTTGCAGTACATAAGTCCACTCATGTTTAACCATCATTATGGGCCGTCAACATCGACTACATAAAACCCACACAACTATTAACACAAACCCATGTGACAACATAGATTAATATCACGCCTAACAAAACCCTAGTTATGATAATTGATAAAACGTGCCTCTTCATCCACCCCCGCAGTATAGTTTGTCGTCTTATAAGCAATCCCCTTCAATATTCAGCTCTTGAAGTATGGACGCACGTTTCCTTTTCTCTACCAGGATATATCCCCCCAATCTGTCTGTAACGTTATATCCAAAGGCATTCCTGTTCCCCTTTAGCTCACTTAGTGCTGTCCAGTTGTATCTATTCACCGCTCTCTATTTCCCTATCTCGCCTTATAGTATTAAAGCCATTTAAGCCTTTTACCCCGATTCTCCATGAAGGTCCGAACCCGCTACTTTTAGGTTGTACTGCTAACCAGTGTATGCTCTATTTTCTCCGCCGCAGTCTGACCCCGATTCAACTCTGCCGGGCCGGCAACAATACAAGCACATTCTTTCATCTGCAGGCTTTGCTCCAAGCGCGGTCCATTCATCCGCTGTATTCACCGGGCCCTCATTGAATGGCTTGACTAGTGGTCGCGTCTCGTACCTGTCGTGTTTACATTTCTATAAGAAATAAATCGGGTACCTCTGAGGCGCTAATACCGTTTGAAAACAATCACTCCTATCATGGTTTCGGCGCTCATATCTTACTTCGTAATTAGCCACTGCGAGTTACGTATCTTTTACCTCCCATAGAAGTCGTAGTCAACTCCGCTAAAGGTTAATTGTAGTTGCCAATGCTCCCCGGTTTAAACTGCTATTATAGTTAGCTAGCTGGGCACGGGTCCGTTACAGGACGTCGCAGTTAAACCTAGTTTTTAAATGATTGCTCATGGTTCTTCGGTAAATTTGTCCACGGTAGTTGCCATTGCTTTCTAAACCTAAGTCCCCTTTACCCGCGTCGGACTACAGACTAAATATTTCCAATTAAATTTTAAACAACTTACGTAAGAGTCCTGTCCAGTGGGTTTCCTTTGTCTCTGTCCAATCACTCGCTTGCCGTGATCCCACTTGAACTTCCGTCCTATCTGACTTTTAAGTCTGCTGTGTGGTTCCGACTACCTCGTCTTTCTCTGGCTAATGTACGTCGTGTTCGACTTTTAGCCATCCATTACGACCCAAGAGCTGTTCCTTTAGCTATTTAGACGTTGGTCCTTCGTAGCAATCAATATATTATTTTGGGCGGCACTTTCTTCCAACACTCAAGTCCGTGTTTTGCTCTGGTCCTCAGGCGTATCTGCCGATCAGAAATTCCACAGCCCTCTTGGTCTCAACAGCCCTTTGAGTATCTGCACTCGGCTGTCTAAACCTCGCTTATCTTCCTTAACTGCTTCTCTGTCCCGCGTATATATATACCGCTTAATTTGGCGGTTCTTTCTGGCATCACGTGACATCGCTCCTCCTTGCCGCGAAGGGCTACCAATGAGATTTTTAGCTGTACCACATAATTAATTCTACTTAATCCGCTTTATTCTAGATCCCTTGACACCACTAGGTTATAGCTTGAGGTCGAAGACCTTACCTTTTCTGCCTTCGCCTGGTTTGGTTCATTGGGCGTGTCCGTTCCCATATATCTAGCCTATCCGTTGTATTCTTGCCTCATTTGACAGTTTCCTATGCTAAGTTCTGGCTTCATGTTTCCTGAATTTCTTATTTCACTAACAACGAAAGGTAAACTGTCGGTTAGCGGGCTGCAGCAGAGTCATTGCCCGGCCACTCACTAATTTTGAACTTACTGGTCGGTGAACTCTTTGTCAGAAAAAATATTCAGTTAATGCCTTCCAGTAAACTCAGGCGCCTAGAGACAATGAAAGCATACTGTCTCATAGAGACCATTAATCGTGAAAAAGAGTGGGGTTTAAAAACTGACACAATGTAATAGTAACACTGGGTCGAGAGTGCAGAGAACGGGCAGTGGGCCGCACAGAGCTTGAGGTGCAACAACTGATCCAGAGTAACACACATCAAGGTGACATTGTGATCTTTTAAAGATGGATCAGTGGTGAGAAACAGAAGGGGTGGTGAGGTTTCATTGCGAAGGCTAATGGACGATTCTTGAAAAAAAGGGGTCTGGCATATGAGGCTACGACCTCCAGCATGAGAATGGAGGTGGAATCAGTCACGGCGGCATTCCGCTGGTTAGAGGAGACCATTGCAACACACATTGTCTTCATAACGGACTCGAAGAGTATGCTTAGTAAGGTGGAGAAAGGAATGTTTCGTGTGGAACGGCTCATCTCGCTTCAGAGGTACAGATTTGTGAGAGTTGTATGAATTAATTTTTTTTCTG
>JACEFZ010014663.1:0-30680 GCA_014155875.1 Cepaea nemoralis | reverse complement strand
ACTTTGAATTCCTGTAATTGTGTATTTTTGTTTGTGTACCTCTTTTGTCTTTCTCTGGATTTAATTATATTATTTCTTAACTTTACATGCGCTTTGTGCATTTCTTGTATAATAACTTCTTGAAAATCCTCTCCCATATATTTACGTCTTGGTTTTAAGAGATTGTCAATTGGTAGTATAGGCTCTCTCCCGTGCAATAAATAAAATGCGTGAAAAGCCTGTGCTCTCATTTTGATTTGTGCGTATTGCGCTTAGTGCATGGTCCCAGAAATAGATCCCAATCTTTTTCATGCTTCATCGACAATCTTTGCTATAATGTTGTACAATGTTCTATGTTGTCTTTCGTTTTTAGCATTTGAAGAAGGTCTATAATACGAGGTCTTTATATGGTTTATATTCAAATCTTTTAATAACTTCTCAAATTTTTTATTCACAAACTCTTTACCATTATCCGTGAGTACGATCTGTGGGCAACTAAATCTTGGTATGAACTCCTGTAGAAAAATATTAATGATGGTATCTGCTGTTTTATCTGGAATAGCATAAATTTCTGGTCATAAACTATAGCAATTTACAATATGTAATATATATATAAATTCCCCGATAGTGTTCTAGGATGAGGACCTGATATATCTAAGCTCACTTTCTGCATTGGAAATTGTGGAATATCTGTATCTTGTAAGGGACATTTGATCATTTTCATATTTCTTAATTTACACTTCTCACATGTATCGACATATTTACAAGCAGTTTTAAATAAATTCGGCCAATAATATTTATTCGTGAGTGCTTTCACTAACTTATCACGACCGAGATGACTGTTTTCATCATGATACGCCTTTAGAATTTCACTTTCTAAATGTTTTGGAATATATTTCCCTTAACTGTTCGTTTCTTTCATTCACGTAATATAACTGATCGTCATCCTGCAAAACTAAATAATTCTTCTTATATTTATTCTCACCCGTTTCTTTAATTTCTGTTTTATTTCTACCACTTTCGGATCCAATTCTTGTTCTTCTTTCATATTAACTTGGACTAAATGTGGGTCTTCTGCTCTAGGTTCTGATTCTTGATCTGACGGTAAACTCTTAACATCTTCTCTATTTAGTATGGCAGAATCTAATATATTTATTTGCCAGTTTCGGTCGTCTATTTCAGGTTCACCTTCGTCGTCAGTGTTTCCTGATGTCTCCGGATACGGTATTCTTGACAATAAATCTGCACAGGTGTTATTCTTACCTGCCACGTACTCTTTTCGCTTATTACCCCTGCAAATTCAACGCCCATGTCTGTATTTTCCTGTTCTGCACTGGAGCTTCTAATAAAGATTTTAAAGGCATGTGGTCAGTTCTAATGATGAAATTTGCGTTATGTAGATAATAGTTAAGTTTCTGAAGAGCATAATGGATAGCATAAGCCTCCTTTTCTATAGTCGACCATTTTCGCTGAGATTTGCTAAGTTTATGTGACAAAAAATAGATTGGTCTTTCATTTTTAACTCCTGGTATCCCAGATTCTTTTCCTTCATATGGTTGAACCAAACATGCTCCTATAGCATTATCTGAAGCATCTGTATACAATATTAGCTGTTTATTCAAATCTGGATGTGTAAATAGTGGCACTACTGTTAAGCTATTTTTTAAAAACTCAAATGCTTTTTGACATTCATCATCCCACTTAAATCTAGCGTATTTGCCAGTTAGGTTAGTAATAGGCTCTGCTATTTTTGAGAAATTTGGAATAAAACGACGATAATACCCACATGTACCGATAAACGCACTAACTTCTTTTATGTTAGTTGGAGGAGGTAGTTCTCTAATAACCTTTACCTTATCCTGATCTGGTTTAATTCCGTCCCTATTAATGATGTACCCCAAATACTTTGTTTCTGTTTTTAGAAATTCACATTTGCTGAGTTTCAATTTAACATCATGTATTCTTAATCTGTCAAATACTAATTTTACATGCTTCAAGTGATCTTGTATATCTCCTGCTGTGTAGATCAAAATGTCATCTATGTATGCCAATGTAAACTTCTGCATACCCTCTAACACTTGATTTATTAATAGCATATAATGAGAAGGCGCCGTACGTACTCCAAATGGCATTCGTAAAAATTCGTAAGAGCCTGCATGTGTACAAAAAGCACTTTTCTTTTGGGCATCTGGGGACATAGGTATACACCAAATCCTGACCTTGCGTCTAGCGTGGTAAAGAAGGTAGACCCATTAAGTAGTCCCAGGATATCATCAATCACCGGCAATGGGTAAGCTACATTCTTGGTGATCTTGTTCAGAGCCCTGTAGTCGCAGCAGAAGCGATGACGCCCGTCCTTCTTGGTTACAATTACTATCGGAGATGACCACTCTGATTTGGATCTTGTTATGATTCCCGCTTTTAGCATATCTTCTATTGCTTTTTCAACAATTTCTCTATTCCTTAGAGGAGTTCTGTATGGTTTTAAACTGATTGGTGGATGATCTCCAGTATCTAATTCCATCATAACTGTTTTTGTCTTTCCCAATTCTAAGTCATTAATTGCAAAAACATCCTGATTCTCTTTTATAAGTCGTTCTAATATTTCCTTATTTTCTGGTGGAGTTTTTAACTGTGCTAATAATTCTTGTTCTCTTGTTGTTTTGTTTACTGAATATATTTGAGGTGTATTTTTCCTGAATGGATGGATCAATTCATCATTCTGCATGTTCCATTTTCTCCCACGTCTATGTCTGTTATTAATTCTTTCTCTAGGAGTTTCTGAATGATTTACTCTCGGCATTTCTACTTTATCTTTATCTGTTGCTAATATGCTGTTACTCTCATGTTCTACTTTGGCTATTACACACCCTCTGTACAATTTAATTTCTCTACCTGTGTTGTTAATAATCATTACTGGAAAAGTTAAGTGTTTATCTAATGATATTATTCCATCCGGAACTTCTAGACCAGGCTCATCAATTACCTCCCTTTGCAATTCAGTGACTCTAACTGTGTGTCCTACTAAATAATACGGATTTCTTTTTACCTTTGCCTGTATCAAATTAACCGTCTGTGGTTTTAACGTCGTAGAGATTTTAACTCTAACCAGTGCTGATATGTGCATGTCCTCTTCTAAATCTACATACACATCCTTGAATTTTAATTTATGCAGATCAAACAAAAGTCTTACACCGTTTTTTATTAAAAAATCTCTACCTATAAGCATATTTCTATTTAAATCTTTCACTACATGAAAAAGATGTCTTACGTTGATCCCTCCTAATTTAAGATTTATTATTGTTTGCCCAACTACTTGTAAATTTTGTCCTGTAACAGAGTGAAGATTATTATGACTCCTGAATATTTTGCAATTTCTCATTATTTTGTATAGAAAACTTTCTTTAATTACACAACCTGAGCTCCCGAATCAATTAATGTACGAATTCTATACTTCTTTATTTCTATTATACATGAACTGGGATCTGTTTTATTTACTGAAAACTGTTTGATTTCATCTAGTTGAGAACACTTCCTACTCGTCCTGCTATACCTGTTATTAAAATATTCTTTAAATCTTGGGACCTTGTTATCTTCCCTCCTACCGCAGGTCCTATTCAATAGGTGGGACGTCAGTTTTCCTGCGTTCTTGGCGTTGTAAAGCTTCTGTTTCTGTCTTCAAAATTCCTATTTGATCTGTTATTAACATTTCTATTTTGTGTATTCGGCTGAGCACGCCTGTTATCACAGAACCTAAGAACATGTCCGCGTTGGCCACAACCCCAACAGACTATATTTGTATTACCTACTGTTTCTCTTATAGGATTTCTCATTTGTCTTCTTCTTTCATAATCATTTTCATTGCCTTCCTGCAACGTCTGTATTCCTCTTTCTCTATTCCATCTGAACCTTGTTTGTCCTATTTCCATGGGCTCTTCAATCCTGTCTTCTTGACCAGTTCCTATCCTCAATCTAAATCTTCTTCTCAAATTCTCCTCCTGTACAGCTATATCTACCGCTTGTGATAATCTCTCAGGGTTTTCTCTCATCAATTTAAATTTAAGTCCATCTGACTTTATACCATCTACAAAAATCCCAACCAACATCCGCTCCACTTCCTCCCCTCGTACATTCTGTCCCAGGAATGCTTCCTCAGCTAGGTTGATCAATCTATCACTAAACAATTGTACAGTTTCTCCAGTGTTTTGCTTGGATTGTCTTAATACTGAAAACGCATGTTGTGGGTCCGTGATTTCAGCGTACTTATGGGCTAGATCATCCTTGAACTGCTCCCATGTCTCATCTACCCTAGCTTCTAATTTTCTTCTGATATGATCAGAAACCAGTTCTGTCGTGGCCTGATAAGCAAGTTTCATTTTTTCTTCATCTGTTGCTGCCACCAAATATGCATGTTTCTCTATTGAAGTTATCCACTTCTTAAAGTCCTTCGCCTGTCCACTAAATTTAACAATTTCAGCTGCCATTCCTTGTTGTTTCATGACTGTGTTGAGTTTACCTATTACTGTACCTACTCTAGTCAAAACTTGTGCTAATGAACTCTGTTCTTCTGCCATATTGCAATGTGCTGAAATATCAATTCATATAAGCAAACTCACAGTTATAACAATTTAGATATATGATCGTATTTAAATTACATAAAAAAACGTAAGCAACTGTTTTTGTTTTTTTCTCTCTAAATATTGACTGTATGAAATTAATCAATCAATCTTACTTAATTACCGTTATATATATCGTATCGTCCCTTGGTCCCACAGGAAAGTGAATCCACGTACGTCAGCTGAGAATTCTATTTGCCAAGGGTCACGTATAAACCAAACGTCTGGAGTCTGTGTTATCTGAAGCTGCCTGTATTTCTCCAAACGGCGACGTAATTTCAGGTATCTACATTCCTCATTCCTCGGACATCTCAAGCCTCTCCAGTGGGAAGAATGCTTCTACTTTCACCCTTGGATGGGCACACCAGCCTTGAATCTTCTTTTCACCCTAAACAGGGCCCTTCCAGGCGATGACTTGAAAACAGCTCTAGCTTAATGAAGCGACTTAGTTAGGGTCCCCTCTTCAGCAGGTCGGCAACCCAGTTTGCCCAACCACTTCCGAAGGTTCCCTATTAACGTTATCGCTTTGGTTGAAAAACATTTTGATACGCTAGAGTTCAGGACAGCTGCATTGATGACCAACCACGACTTGATTCAGTATAAGCTCTCGTGTTTAAGGATGACTACACTTCAGATACTCAAGGTCAGTCAAGGTTCAATGACTGTAACGGCTTCTGAGTTCGCCCCAGGTAACCATGATATGAGAAAGATAATGGCTCCTTCAAAACGACATCTCCATGTACTTTCGAGTTGGTTATGGCTGTTTTAAGATTTAAACTTTCTTTGCCCCTGGACAGTCCTAGTATGTAAATGACCTTCAAACGCAAGGTTAATGAACGGCTGTAATAACGGCAGGTCCAACTTCACAGCATTTTGACGAAAATCACGTTACTTCAGGTGGTTGTAATGAGAAACAGCTTATTATGCTAACAACAAAGTTACAATGATGGCTCCATTCAGTAATCTTGATACGTATGGCTTCAAATCAACTAGCCATAGAAAAATGCTTCGTTTTGAAACTTTCAAGAAAATGGTCCGGTCTTTTGATTCAGAAAATTTAACAAAAGTTTATTCACTCATACCTTCTTGTCGCGGCAAGCTGATAAAAAATTTCGATGAAGGTTCTCTGCTGTGCTGTTGTTTTTCAGTTATGTGTCCGCGACATCCAAATCGAGATCCTGGTGTGCGGCGACAAATCTGTATCTTGTAACAGTACAGGCACAGGGACGATTATGAAACAAGTCCCGATGTTGTTCTCTAAAAGGTTTTATTGATCATAATAGGCCGATGAATAACACACAGACTACAAGGTATGAGGTTCACTTCTCTAGACCTTAGCTGTAACTAACCTTCCCAAAAACCCTACGTCACGGCTTGAGTATCCCTAGTAACGTTCGCATAGGATGCTCAACCGTGCCCTAAGTTTGCACATCGAACCTATTAACATAGATGGTACTCATTCTGTTACAAAGCCATCAGATTAGCCCCATTGAACAAATCACCAGGACATGATGAAATACCAAATGAACTAATTAAAGCAGCAAGAGAAGTAGGAACAGCTTGGCTACATAGACTATTCAACCATGTTTGGGTAGAACAACAGACACCACGAGACTGGGGAAACGCCATAATTATCCCAATTTGGAAAAACAAAGGCAGCAAAAGAGATTGCACACAATACAGAGGCATTTCACTGTTGAGTCATACTGGGAAAATATTTTGCAAAATTCTTGAAAAAAGATTACGAACTACTTTAGAACCCCAGCTAAGCGAAACGCAGCTTGGATTTAGGAAAAACAAAGGATGCACAGACGCCATTTTTGCTCTTAGACAACTTATAGAAAAATCAATCGAATTCAATGAAACACTCTACTTAGCCTTTGTTGACCAAGAAAAGGCATTTGATAGGGTAGATAGAAACAAGCTGTGGGAAATCCTTAAACAATATGGAGTGAGTACACATCTAACAAACCTATGTAGAAGTTTATACAACAACAGTGAATGCATAGTGAGAGCAACTGGAGGACACTCAGAACCCTTCACCATAAGATCTGGAGTACGACAAGGTTGTGTCCTGTCCCCTCTCTTGTTCATAACATATATAGACAACATATGTAAAGAAACCAGCCAAGCAGAGACAGCAAGAATACCGCATGACGAGAACACAGAAGAAGAACCATCTGCAAATCTAACCATTAGAGAACTCCTGTTTGCGGACGACCAAGCACTAATAGCAAAATCAGAAGCTGAATTACAAGACCACATGAATAGTCTAAACGAAATGTGTAGGGAACATAACATGAAAATTAGCACAAGCAAAACAGAGGTAATGACTATAACTAAAGAAGAACAAACAGCAACAATTCACCTAAACGAACATCCCTTGAAACAAGTAAAGAGCTTCAAGTACCTAGGAAGTATAATATCATCAAATGGCAGATCAGAAGACGAGATCGAAAATAGGTGCAATAAGGCAAATCAACTCATTGGACAAATGGCACCAATACTAAAGAACAAACATGTATCAATAACTACTAAGAAAGCACTTTACAACACAATCTTCCTACCAACTCTGTGCTACCAATGCCAAACCTGGACAATGACAGAAAAAGAGAAAAGAAAAATCACAACAACAGAAATGAGGTTCCTGAGAAGAATACTCAACGTATCAAGAAGAGATAAGATCAGAAATGAAGAAATCAGGACTAAAGTGGGGGTTAAAGCTGCTCTAGATTTTATTAGAAAGCAGCAAGTCAAATGGTTTGGCCATGCAAGTAGGCTACCAGTCAACAGCATGCCACAACAAGCAATGCTGTACAGACCAGATGGAAACAGAGGAAGAGGCCGACCACGTAAACGTTGGACGGAGGGAATAACAGAATCCATGGGAATGTCGATATACGAAGCCCATAACCGGGCACTCTCACGAAGTTTATACTTCACCTCAACACCGCAAGGTACAAGAGGAACATGATGAGATGAGATGAGATCATCAAATGCCATCTCCACATTGAAGGTTGGCGGTAATGAATCTCCAACATTTACCACATACATAAGCTAGCATGTAGGGTGTATTAGTTTCTGCCCACATTTTATGTATTCATATCGGTCATCAAAGATGACACCTTCTACCTACCTCTAAGCTCACAAATGGAAACAGAAATCACTAACACTCCTGATAAACTTAAAACTCTGCATATTTGTAAGAACAACAAAGAGGGAAAGTTAAAAAGGGAAGTTTAAAAACATGAGGATCAACATAATTGCACTTGGTTTTAACCCATATGGCTCAGTCTCTCTCCGAAGAGCAGCCTGCTGAAAGTGTTGCACAGTGTGACAGAGTCCATGTGACGCCCCTCTCTTTTTGGATATAAGTAGCTATGTTTAACGTAAGAATGTTTGCAAGTATATATAGCGATAGTCTACCTTAAGGCTACAGCCAAATCAGAAACAGTTGGCTCATGTGATTTAGGTAGTTTAGCCGAATGGCGACAACCTAGCAAAATGGCCAGGATTGTCAGAATGCCAAATCGGCTACAGCTTCCACTCTATTTCCTCGTGCGTTAGCGGACCCAGCTGGTAGACATTTTTGGGTAGCAGTCCAAGTCGACATTTGAAAGTTAAGTCCTACTGAATTCAGTATCAGTTGAGGTTCTATTTCGCTACTCAGTGGTTTTAAACTAGTAACGTACTGGCTGTGGTAAAGAGGTTGAACAGCACGGAAGACTGGGTATGTAAATTAATTAATTATTGATTTATTAATGTTCATGTATGATTAATTGTGGTGTAATTCTACACATTGGATCAACCAAGAAGGTAAATCCTAGAGTATAATATGTACACAGCTAATGCATGAATAAATGTAAAAGGATCATAACCATGCTGTATGAGGAAGGACAAGACAAAGTCGACAAAATACGGGGAACGGCGAATGTTGAATGGATGCAGACAGCTGACTTAGAAATTCAACATGGGCAAGAATCCAGACCATGCCGTTCATCATTCCCCAGGGAACGATAGTTAATATAAACAGTTAGTTAACAGGTGCAATAATATAATATTAATGTTATACTGGAATGAGATAGTATTACTTAAAAGTAATGAATATCTCAATATTAAATATGTCATCAACTCTGCACATTTTCTGTAATCCTGCCACGTTTGATAAAGGTCACACACATTCAATGGGGACTATCAGAACTTAAGTCAATGTAACTATTCCTACCTTGAAGTGGATGTATTCATGATCCTACTATAGGAACACCATCTATAGTGAATCAGCTGTTGAACTATAAACCTTTCTAAATCCATTAGGCTTGAGTGACTGTTGGCTATAGTATTCTAAGTAAAGTCTTAGAGGATTATGTAGGAATGTTAGCACTTGTTGAACTAAAGATATGTCCAACTCATTTATTGGGACAATGTGACTAGACTGTAGGGACAGAAGATATAGCGCATATGTTCGATGTAAAGACATGCGACATATGAGACTGGTAATGACACCATCCAACTGGAAAGATGGATAGTCTACTACAGACCACCCACACAATGTTAAATTATGTCTGCAGGTTGTTGAGAAACCACCTGCGGCTAGAATCTACACCTGTCTACCATGACACCACACCACCAACTTTATCAACGCATATCTAAAAATTGTAACTCAATGTATAAATGCAAATAATATAAATTGCAACCAACGTCGAGGCAATCCCTCAGTAATCATTAACACAGTTACCAGGTAACTTTAGAAGTTTATCTGTGGAACTATTTACAAATAAAAAACCTTCCCCAGACAAGTAACATTGAACCTTGAAGAACATTTTAATTGTGAGGGAAGGGATTTGAACTCTAAGTAAAGACTTATTTTTTTTAATTTTTAGACTAATATGCAGTATCCAGTGAGATAAAAAAAGGAGTGGAGTGTGATTATCATCATCGACAGAGAGGAGGAACAGAAGACAGACCTGAGAATACACTACAGCTTGACGTCTTGGAGCGGATGCTGGAGTTAAGAGGCAGACATCACCATATGTGCCACACCTCAGTCAACTAATTACATAAGACCAGGGGCCGAATCGTTCAGTCAATTATTAAGAGTTTATGAACCATAATAACTTAGGAATTCAAACTAAAAGACTCAGTTAGCAGTTAGGAGTTAATATCATAAGAGAACTGTGGCATATGCAAACCCACTAATTTCGGTCTGTGTTTCTCCTGTGGAGAGCGCTTAGTGTTTTATTTTAATAAATCAAGTGCATAGATTTAAATTTATAGAAGATTATTCTGCTGTAATATTACTTACATTTAGAACAGTGATATAGTGTGACAGGGCGAAAGTTTGTGCTAAACAGTTGTCTTCCTATCTCCGTGTTGTGAGAAAGTGGAAGGCTGGGGGATCTTTTACTTCCCAGGCAGAGTGTAGCAGGATAAATAGGTCTGCCACTTCACGCAAGTTTTGCTGTGCACCTTAACTTCCAGTGCCTGGCCACTACTCAGAAGATTAGATCATCACTAGGACCTGTACTTTCATACAGCCTAGATTCATACGAGCCACTTCGATCTCATCTTCTTCATTCAGAGTCTTCTTGTCACTACTTTTGTGTGAATAACTCTATCAATAGCCAGTGACCACGCTACACAGAGCTGGGGCTCCAGCACCAACCCTCAAAGTATCAGAGAAAATTGCATTTGTGAACTGAATGGTGGTGTCCAGAATCCTGCCACTGATGGAGAGCATAAGAAGAACTTATAAATTAAATCCCTGCAAAGAGAACATTACTGACAATGAATAAGACTAGGTTTCAACTAAGCAAGATTTCAACAATGAGTAAATCATTGAAAATGAGACGTGGAATGGTACTCTTTATAGGAACAAAATCGCAAGTGACAAAATAGACATTATGGCTAGAGTCTTCCTGTGCACACAAACAACTACGCACATAAATATGCAAAAGATACTTAGCAGGTGTTGATCCGACATGAGTTATGCTTTTGTAACCCTTATTTGGCGAGATTTTAACAGCAAATGTATGTTTTGGTGACATGTTTTATGTATCAAATGTAAAGGTAGTTACTGCTCTAGGGGTGTGGTCGACCATTATATATCCTAAGTTTCCTTCCTCATTGCCTTTCTTTCTGAAACAATTACCAGAAAAGTTTCACAATTAAGTGGTGTCCATTTGTGTGAGGCTGACGGAATATTTGAGAAGTACTCAGAGGAAATAAGATCGTGTCACTGCTGGAGAATGAACCAGTGCCAGTCTTGATCAGGAAGGGCACTAAACACCATGCAATCATGACCTCATCCTAATACAGTGCTAACCGCTTAAGGTGATCTTGGATGTGGTGAATTTCTGTTGTGTGAAGAACAATATTGTACTGTACGTTGTAAATTCATTACTACATGCTTGAACTCTTACAGAGGAATCTAAATATATAAAAGGCAATGTACGTGTACGTTTGTATGTGTGAGCGCGTGTGTGTGTGTGTGTGTGTGCGCGCGCGCGCGTGAAAAAAAAAATAATAAAACGCCACTGCAACGAATGATATGAGCAACAGCAAATTCATCAACATGTCAGATGACGTGTGCAATGAAGAATCATGATGACCAGTAGCGAGCTCAGACCAAGCACCTGAAGAAGAAGGGATGCAGTAACGTACAGCAACATTTACTCAATACATTTCAAGTTGAGGACAAGGGCTCTTTACTTGACTGACCTAACTGCTGGGTTTGTGAGTTGTGCAGAAAAATCCAGTTAAGAATGATATTACTGCTGTTGCAGCAGCAGAAGGAGCAGGAAGAAGAGACAAGTGAAGGTGTTTGGAGAAATGCATGGGGGAAAAAAATCAACATATGGTGATTTACACGAGTTAATAGATGGCAGATTGGACAGAGAAATCAAAATCAGATGTCAAAAAGTCTGCTTACATATCAACTATCACCCATAGTGAAACATCCAAATATACCCATGTCCGCAAAACGACAGATAATAAACAATATATTCACACCAACCCTATGCTACCAATCTCAAACTTGGACATTATCCAAATCACACTTTCACATAATCAACACCTGTGAGATGAGATGCCTGAGGAGAGCTGTCAACTTAACAATCTGAGACTGAATACAAAATGTTATCAGACAGACAGTGGGATCAACACCTTGTGCCACATTTATGAAAATATAGAAGATCAAGTGGTTTGGCCAGCTCATTAGAATGCAACACCATCAACTACCATCACTGGCCTTACATCAAAGATCAGCTGCGACGAGAGCAAGAGGACACCTGAGAAGAAAATGGATTAACGGCATCAGAGACACTGTACAATCACACAAAATGACATTATCCAATGCCACCCATTGGGCGCTGGAATGCCAATTATTCCTCCCCACGACGTGTGACGGCAAAAGTGGAAGTTGATGATGATGATGATTATGATGATGATGATGATGATTATGATGATGAATATTCTGAATGTTCTGACACATGCTCACCTCCACTGATGTAAAAAGAGCACAGGGCTTGGACACTTCCACCTGTCAGGATCACTTGGCTGACCTTAACGTCCAAATCACAGTGGATGTCTAGAGCTGTATCAGAGAACAGTGCTGTTCGTTTGTTCCCACAAGCAAGAAGTGAGGAGTTGATCTGTTCCTTGAACTGTATGTTGAGTTTGTTCAGGAAATCTGATGAACATCACAAGCAAGCCAGCAGAATGTGAGACATATTTACTTACTTATGTGAGATTTACTGCATACACAATCTGAGGTAAAGTCTATATACTATCTGTCCCAGATAGCTGTTAACTTAATGCTTTCTATTTCAAACTACTGAAATTAATACATATTTAGATACAGAATTACAATAAAACACTTTGGGAATGAAAGAGTTAAAGTGTTATCTGCTCTAGAGTAGATTAGTGAACCATCCCGCTAGGACAGGAGAAGTTAAAGAAAAGTATTTCACGTAGCTTGGTGCAGACCAGTTTGGGTAAATATGACCATAAGGTAACATTATACTATAGGTATAACTTATCAGTTTAGGGGGCTGAGATGTCTCGAGGTATGGTGTCCGCCTTGAGTACTGGAGGTCCCGGGTTCGAGCCCCAGTGAGGGCCAGGATTTTTTCACGTGGACTTCTAGTAACAAAATTTCCCCCTGGTCTCTGGGTAGTGAGATCGGACGCCCATGTGAATTGCTGTGCATGTAAAAAAAATCCCTTGGCTGTTGCAAATTGAAAAAGAATAGCCTAATGGTGCAGCCCGGGAAAAAGTTTGAGTTAAAAATCTACCCAAAGTATTTCAGGATCCTCGTTGGTGCTACAAAGTTCGTGTACTGAGCAGAGATTCTCTGGACTCAGGCTTGAGTTAGGAGTAGAACGGAGCACTCATAAGTTACACCCGTGTGCGTGATGTTGATCCGTCGACTAAACTAAGCTAAACTACACTAAACCTTATCAGTTTACAAAGGGCTATTGACATTTTGATATTTCTGACACAGGCATGTTCCAGGTTGACTGCATAAAATGAGTACCAGGACATTTCTTGGGCAGTAAAGGTGGCCGGCGTCATATTGACCACATCCCCCATCAAGTGCCATTTGGTCTAAAGTATGAGGTTAGCACCATATACCCAAAAATAATCTCATGACGTGTAAATTGGACTTTTACGTACTTTTCTTACATTCTGTCAACATTCTAAGGTAGGCGAAGAAAGATCAGGGGTGGATGAGTCAATGTTAACAGACACAAACTTACACGGCTCCCTCACATATGCTCGAAACCAAGACAATTGTAACGGCACTGTTAGAGACAAAGTCACTTCGTTTGCACTCAGGCAAGTGTTTTCCTTTCCGTCTATGATCAAATTCACTGGTAACCGGCGATCAACGTCTGCGTAACTTTGAGCCAGGTCAACTATAGAGAAAAGAAATAAACAGGGGATAAAATATGTTTCATTGTATATGTAGAGTTAAAAACAGAAAATGCTGTTTCATTGTATATGTAGAGTTAAAAACAGAAAATGCTAAGCAGAAGCAGCATTTCAGAAAATGAAAAGTATCTTATGGAATAAGTCACTATCACTGACTGTCAATACAGAGAGTGCTGAAATGTTATATAGAACCTGTTAGTGCTGAAATGTTATATAGAACCTGTTAGTGCTGAAATGTTATATAGAACCTGTTAGTGCTGAAATGTTATATAGAACCTGTTAGTGCTGAAATGTTATATAGAACATGTTAGTGCTGAAATGTTACATAGAACCTGTTAGTGCTGACATGTTATATAGAACATGTTAGTGCTGAAATGTTATATAGAACATGTTAGTGCTGAAATGTTATATAGAACCTGTTAGTGCTGAAATGTTATATAGAACCTGTTCTACTATATGGTAGTGAATGATGGAAAGTGAACAAACAAATTAGGAAAAGCTTGCAAGAAATAGAGATGTGAATAGTATGCCTTATATTGAAAAGGCTAATGAAAGTAGAACAACAGAGAAGGAGAGAAACATATTTCTATGTTTGTGTAATGAGAAGTGAAGCTTTGGAGACATCATGATAACTGGAAAGTTCAGAGGTAGAACAGACAGTGGCAGACCAACAGAGGTAATATTTGATGGACTGAGATGGTGGCATAGAGGATGTCATCAATAACATTGATCCCAGACAACTCTTCAGTCACAATGAATGGTCGGTTGGTGAATCCCCTGGAAGACTGCCTTTCAACTCTTCTGGTGCATTAGCAACCAGGTCTAAGCCTGAAAACAGCCTGACTCTATCAGAGTGAGGCTGATGTAGAGACTTATCTCTGGGCTTGGTACCACAGTACCATTTCTACAGGAACTGTGTTATCGAGCTGTCCTTTCCCTCTCCAAGCTCAGAAACCAGCAGCGAGTGAAGAACTGTGCTGGAACTTCACATCTGCAGACTGGCATATTCTGCTGTTATAACCAGGTCATGATTCCACAAAGCCCACAAAGTGGACTGGCTGGAATTACACCTACAGTGGTCATGTTCCCAACATGGGGTTTAGTATTTCAATGGCAACACACTCCAATTCAATCATCCTCATCTTCCACTTTTACCGTCAATCATGGGGAGGAATAATTAGCGCTCCAGCATCTGATGGGTGGCATCGAATAGTGTTATTCCGTGTGATTGTACAATGTCTTTGATGTCGTCAATCCATTTTCTTCTTGGGCGTCCTCTTAGTCTCGTCACGGATGATCTTTGATGTAGAGCCAGTGATGGTAGTTGATGGTGTTGCATTCTAACGAGATGGCCAAACCATTTGATCTTCTGTCTTTCAATAAATGTGGCACAAGGTGTTGATCCCACTGTCTGTCTGATAACAGCATTTCTTACTCGGTCTCGGATTGTTAAGTCCAATTCAATACCAAAGGTAAAGGTACAATTTTCCAATCAGGGAATCAAACCTTGACCACTGTAGTGAAGGTGTATACTTCTAACCACTAAACCACTTGGGACTTAGTCTAAATAAATCAAATTTAATTTAACAACATTCCTGAAAATCACTGTCAATTTCACCAGGATCACTAAACTAGTAACAAATCTGTTCTCACATATCCAACAGAAATATATGTATATCATAAAATATATATGGACTGGTTTCTATTTGATTTCAAATGCATCCTTTTTAAAAACTATTTGAACCCATTGTAATTTGACCCAATCTCAATCAAATGCAACACTATCTTATATTCTTATCTAATATCTTACTGATTAAAATGTCATGATGTTGAAAGTATTTCCTTTGGCTGATTCCGATGTACTAATACTAATAATAAATAATGTAATTAAGCTAACATAATGGGACTTCGGTGCGACATTTCAAACAAACTCGTCCATACCTTGTTAAATCTAACTGATTGAGTAACGTCTCCTTCTAACGGTCGCAGCTCTCCCTTGTCCGGTATCTCCCAGCAGACGGACTTGCTGAAGACCGTTATTATGACGTCACACCTCTACGTGTGACCGTTTTCGTGACGTCATCAATTATCACTTATCCCCCATTATATTCTAGGGGGCCTCCGTGGCCCAGTTGTTACGCCGCCTACCTCGCTTTCCGAAGATTGTGGGTTGAAGTTCGGTCTACGTCGTTCGGTTCACGAGTGCAGTTTTTTCGGAGACTCGTGGGGAAAAAAAAAAGGGGGGGGGGGGGTCGTAGCTGGAGTTCGTGCTTTGTGAGACATTTCCATACTTTCTTGTTTTGTACGAGGGTAAGTTAATAAACCGTCTCCCTGGCCTAGGTGTTAGCGACATTCTCTGTAATCTCGTATAGGCTACTCCTGTGAGTGACGTGACGTGCGTGAGAATCGGTGGCGGTTCTCTCCGCATCAGTAACTTACGGGGTATGTGAGCCGGTCGCTCAGAAAGGAATGGCAAACTACTGGGCGTAATCTTGCCTATAGTATGTCCAGAAATGAATGCCGTCATTCACGATCAATTATTTTGAAAACTGTCTGTTGCATCGTTATGAAATTTTTCCTGCCGTCTTATATTTACCCCCACCCAAGGAATATGTCTTTGATAGGTCCAAAAGTAACTTAAATCATCGAAAGCGGCGACATTTCTTTGGTGTTTTGGTGAATAACTAGTGATTTCTCGCTAACAAACTTGTTTTTACAGTAATGAATGCCCCGCCAATTCAGATGACGACACAATGTGTATCCGGATTCGTATGGGAGTGGGTGCAGTAAAAGAAGTAGCTTAAAAGTTGACAGGGTCGACTGCATTGCACCGGGTTTTTATCCCATATGGCTCAGTCTCTTTCCGTAGCGTGGAAAGCGTCGCACAAAGCACGAACTCTGTAGCTCCAGCGACGACCCTCGGGAGTCTCCGAAAAAATGCACTCATGAAATGAAGGACGCGGCCCGGAATCGAACATACAACCTTCGGAGCCCGAGTCAGACGGCTTGACCACTTCCTAACGGAGAATCCCGAGAGGGGTGCAATGTGTAATATTAGTAAAGACAGAATTTACAGAGGCATGGGGTAAATAATGTGTAAATTGACAGGAAAGTAGAAGGAATATATTTCTTAACTTATTTTTCATTTCCTTCTTGTTTCTTCAGCTGCTGGTTAATAATGTGTACACAAGTATTCATGTTAGCTTTTTATACTGAGTTCGTGAAAGCTTCCAAATAGCTGTGCGTTAATGTGCGTATGGAGTGACCAGAAATGATACCACAATTTGGTCATCATGTTTCCATTTTTAAGGATCTGTTCAGCTGTCTGTGTAGTTTGTTCACACGTACACATGGGTGACAGACCCTCTTTGAGTCTTCGTGAAAGATTGTCTACTCTGCTGTTTACCGTTCAGAAACGGAACATGATTACCTGTTTTGCACTATGAAAATAGTTGTCAGTGTCTCTGTAGTGGGCTTTCTTCTTAACGACCAAGATGTTGGTCCTCTTTTCATTGAAGTTTATAGATTGATTCGTATGCACGTGTGTTGTCCCCTAATTTGACAACGTGTTTGCTCTCACGTTTCTTGTTATGCCACAATATATCAGTTTCCACCGCAATATTACTCTTCTGTTGGTATTCAATGCGTTTAAATACAGTTGTTTGTCATCGCTGAGGGCTTGCAAAATTGAAAATTCATCACTGTGGAATACAAACTGTTGCCATTGACATTATGCTGATGCTGTAATGTTTAGGGCCTGCAATTCGTCTGAATAGTTAGAGAAAAATATTCCAGTAAGTGTGCACGTAGATTAAGGTCTGCGATCTGCTCAGACCTTAATCTGTGTCGGACGATTCCAGTAAGTTGATGATTGCTCTCGGTTGCATAAAATTCAATCGATCCTTTCTCCAATAGTCCTCTTCCTCTTTCAACACATGGTCCTCACATTTTTTCCAGTAACTTTTATCAATATGTAATAGCGCGGACTGGGTTAGTACCTTGACGTCAGACAATTTGAATGTAGTATTGGCAGCTGCCACCTGTCCTTTAATTTTAACCCACACAAGTTCTTTAGCTATAGGGTTTAAATGAGAATGATACGGCGGAAGTCTCAAGCACCTATGGCCATGCTCGTCTATCAACTTGCCTATTTGATATTTCTTGCTTTGCTGTGCCTGTTTTACAAGGGACAACACCTGTAGCTTGAAATATGTTTCTGGAAATGGTATATTTTCCCTTCGGAGCTTCCTTTGTGCTCGAAGCCGTATGTATTTTGTCTTCTTGGGCAGCAACATTGTGATATGATGCATTGTCCATGATTAGACAAGACTGTCTATCAAGGGATGGAAGTACTGTATTCTCGAGCCAATCTCTAAATACATAACCATTCATCTCATTATGATAATCCCTATTGTCTGTATGCTTTGATACGAACAAGAGCCCAGCATTCTGTAGTAAGCCATTATGAGTACTACCAGCATAGGTTATGACCAAACGCTGTCCTTTACTACTGGGCACATAACGCTTTATCTTTCCATCCACTGATTGCCATTCCTTTTCACTTGTGTGGAGCGCATTGATCCACGTCTCATCCAAACACATTATCTAATAATTTTCTTTGCGCATTTCCCTTATTTCACGTAGGTATCTGCTTCTCATGGCTCCTAAATGCGGTTGCTCGCAAAGGATATTTCTACCTCCCTTGTACTTTCTAAAAGTGAAGCCTAATGTCCTTATAATTTTCCACAAAGTTGTTTTGGATAGCTCTATGTTATTGTTCTTTCTCAACCAAACCCTCAGTTTTCTTACAGTCACTGTTTCTTTGGCATCCATCATTTTTAAAATAACTCGCCTGATGACATCCTTGTCAAAGCTGTCAACAATTGGCTTTCTGCCTACTGTTTGCTTATCCCGTGTTGGTTTCATTCCAGACTCTTGCACCCATCGACGAAATGACCGTTTACTCAAACCCAATGCCTGCACTGTTCTTTTTTCGGGATTTGTAACAGTATGAAATAGTTTCCTGCGATCAGCTTCTTGACAAAAATATGTGTACAACTTCATAGCGATGCTTTGAAGTGTACACAATTTCACATTCAATCTCATTGAACAATATTCACACATTCAAATATTAGCTATTAATATCATATTAATGGTAAGATTTATTTATATATTTATTTATATAATCAAGTTTCATGAAAGAACCAACACCGAAGATACCTCTAAACAATCCAATTTAACTGCGCGCAGTTTGTGCCAAAACGAAAACCCCGAGACAATTTTTAAAAAAGCGCGGATGTGTCTTGGTGAAGCTGTAATACTTTTAAAAGTATGGACTTAATCTCTGAGCCGTAAATTATATACCACACTAGCTGACCCGGCCCGGCTTCGCCCAGGCCCTGGAGGGGATCTATCCATCTATCAGTCTGTCTGTTTACTTGTTTGTCTGTCTGTCTGGCTGACCCGGCCCGGCTTCACCCAGTCCCTGGTGGGGAGCATCTCATTTAATTCATATAAGTAGTCATATAAGCTCTCCCGTTCCCGACTATCTGTCTGTCTGTCTGTCTGACCCGGCTTCACCCAGTCCCTGGTGGGGAGCATCTCATTTTATTCATATACGTAGTCATATAAGCTCTCCCGTTCCCGACTATCTGTTTGTCTGTCTATCTGTCTGTCTGTCTGTCCCGGCCCGGCTTCACCCAATCCCTGGTGGGGAGCATCTCATTTAATTCATATACGTAGTCATATAAGCTCTCCCGTTCCCGACTGTCTGTTTATCTGTCTGTCTGTCTGACCCGGCCCGGCTTCACCCAGTCCCTGGTGGGGAGCATGTCATTTAATTCATTCATATAAGTAGTCAAATAAGCTTCCGTTCCCGACTATCTGTCTGTCTGTCTATCTATCTGACCCGGCGTGGTTTCGCCTGTAAACAGTAACTTAAAAGAATGTCCTTCCACACACCATTCATTATTTTTAATGAAAACTGTTTTTATTCACCGACATGACAGTTGATAAGTTTTGTAAGCAGAAATAGATGGGTTACAATGTTATGCATTATGCATTATTTTTATGCAAACTTTGAAAATGCCTTAAAGATTATATCATTATTTATTATAACTCATATGCCTAAAAATAACTATAGACAAAGAGTTTAATAATAGTGCAAGTAAGTCCAACAATATGACTATAAAGTATATAGAAATGTTATTAAAAGTTATGCCCCTTGAAATAACTTTTCTAGAGTGAAGTCCCCCTGTTATATAGACATTATATAATGAAAATGAAAAAGTAACTGTTATTAAATAAGTCGAAGATTTTACACTAAGAAACTATTATAGTCGGTTGCACAGGAATGAAAGGAAGACGTGTAGAAAATTTCATCTCAATCGGATGTACCGTTATCGAACGCATCCAATACATAAATCCCCACAAACACACAAACAAAGCCACATTCTGTTTTATAGATATAGATATAAACAAACATTGAAATATGCTGTACAATCTCCAGAACAAAAATGTTTTTTGTTGGGTGGACATAATGACAAGGTTATATGCTAAATCTCATAAATGTCCCTCGGTTGGTTACTGAGATATGGAATTTTATATTGGGGCAGAAAAAAATACACAGATTATTGTACATCAACAGCAGCTGAAAATGCTGATGTTGACTGCAACGTCCTGCAAGGCATATGCACACACACAAAAATTAATAAGTAACCACGTTTTCACTTCACATTCAACTTCTGCGTCACTCGCGAAATGTCTCCCGCCAAGGTGGGTTTTCAGTGGACTTAGCCCCTAGCCATTTCCCGTAAAGCGGTGCATAGCTGGGTTTTAAAAAAAAAAATTACGATGGTGAGTCAATAAGTAAGTCACACTGTTCTGTGGGATGGCGGGTAAATGAAAACAAAGCGAGCAGTTCTATGCAGCTCGTTTGGGAGGACTGATAAAACGATGGGATAAGTGCATCAATGTTGATGGAAATTATGTTGAGAAATAAAAGGGATAATGCATGTATAAAAAAAACTAGTTTCAAGTTATTATCATAGTTAGTTATTTTTCTACAGCCATTTGTGACTTACTTATTGACTTATCCTCGTACAAATCCATACCCCACGCCGTGTATCGAAGCGTGACGGACGAACCAAAGATACCTTATGGCATATTATGATATACACATACTTACCTACTGTAACATGCCTGGGTTCATTAACATGACCGGCCCTGAGAAATAATAGACGGAGGTAAAATGGGGCTGGGTGGTGGGACCCCGGAAAGGACAAATAAGAAGATAGACGGGGAAGGTTGGAGGCAGTGAGTTTAAGGGGGAAGTTGAGGAGGAATCAGCCCGCTAGTGTGGTTGTGAGGCAGACAGCTTGGGCTGAGGGGTAGTGTTGTGTGGAGTCAGGAGACTGGATAGTTAGTTGAAGCGTAGACCTAGAGAGGGTCGGATAGTGAGTTGAAGCGTAGACCCAGAGAGGGTCGGATAGTGAGTTGAAGCCTAGACCCAGAGTGGTTTGGATCGAGTGAGTTCGGGCCGGGAGAGTGGCTGGTTAACTCTCGTAGTGGATGAGATTAGGTAGGCCTGGAGAAGGCAGTGTTATTCGAGTGTTAGGTTGTGATGAGGATATATTCTGGAATTACTGTGACGGGATTTATATATGTTGCTTGTTTCCCTGTTCATTCATCATTAAAGGGATATTATGTGCGCAAACTCAATCTTGTTTAGTGATTAATAGATCTGTACTACAGTAATGACTTGGGTTGTGGGACATGAGGCTAACCCAGCTTACACTCTGCAGTGATATAGAAGGAGCATCAGGATCTAGACAACGACCAATCTCATTCTGTTGCAAAAGAGATTGTGACACCTACCTATGCTATAACCAACCTGCTTGCATTCATAATCCTACAACAAAAATACAACTCTCGGTTATTTGGCAGCAGACCGCCTTGATAAATCTAGTTTTAATACAGTGGTATGGACATCGGTCGCTCAGAAAGCAATGGCGAACTACACTTAACGTAAACTTGCCAATAAATCACAAACAGTAAAAAAATGCAGGGGTTGACTGCGACATCTTGTAAAGAAAATGTAACTAACTTAATGTTTTCTAAATCACCTGTGCCATGGCCCCAAGCCTAACACTCTGTAAGTGTTCAGTGCTCAGAGCGGATTCATTATTTCAGTGACCTTGTTTGTTGGCGATGTGATGTCTTGTTTTGATTTTGCTTACATTAAATGTACAGCCACAAACGTACCATATTGACAAGCAGGGCCAAACCACCCAGGCTGGCAGCTGGCACCATCGAGGCAGGTCTCTGTAAGCGGGTCACACTTATTCTCTGTACAGCGACACTTGTACTGACACTTGAACCCGAACCATCCATTCGGACACTCTGAATAGGATACAAAAGACTGGATAATATTATAAGTAAATTCCCGATACCACCTTCAAGGTATGAAGTGTTAGACTCCCCATATTCTAAGTGGGGTGGTTAGTTTCCTCTCGCGCCCCCTTTCCCCTAGACCAGTGGTTCTCAACCTTTTTTGGTCCGTGCCCCCCCCCCCTTTCACGATATTTTCAGAACGTCATTCCCCACCTTTCATATTTCCTCCCTATAAATTCCCCCCTTTCATATTTCCTCCCTATAAATTCCCCCGCCCCTACACAGTATATGTAAAAAATATGGAAGCTAAATTTAATAACACATTACTAGAACAAGTCTAGACGGCTACATAAAACGTGATTTGCGGGTCTACTTACGTTATAAAATGAATTTCAGAAGGCCGGGAAGTACAGAACTGTAAAGTATAGAGGAAAAAACAATATCAGGTAATCTGTTCTTGTATTAACGCGATCTTGAAATAATCTTAATTCCCCTTGGAAACCCTAAAATATCCCCCCTGGGGGGGGGGGGGGGGGGGGGGGAATTCTCCACCGGTTGAGAACCACTGCCCTAGACAATTCTGAAAATTATTTAATCAGACTGGGTTAAACACCAGACGGTTTAAAACAAAAAACAAAACAAAAAAACATGACGCCCTTGCACTGGATTGATCGCTGGCTATTATCTTGCTAAGCAGTCACTAATGGCTGTTTTTTTTCTTTTTTCTTTTAATGTTGCATATCCCTTACAGAACACATTTTTCAGCTGCTGTTGATGTACTAGGCAAGTTTTACGTTCAGTAGTTTGCCATTGTTTTCTGAACGACCGGCTCACATACCCCCGTAAGTTACCAGCGGCGCGATCCGCTGCCGAATCTCGCGCAGCTGTTTTCCCCCACGTGGATATACGGGATTACGAGCAACGTCGTTAACACCTGGGCCAGGGAGACCGGCCACTAATCACTACACCACTCAAATTTCTACTTCCTTTCCTGTGCCGTATGTGAGACATAATCAAAAGTCTTGTCTTTATTGTTCGAGTTGTTTCAGTGGCCTACATGGTTTCCCTGTAATTGATACATCCCGTAAACAGTATTTTACATTAGCGTAGACGATGAGAGATAACATATTGAGTAAAGTTTATAACATATCGATTAAAGATAAGATGAGAACATCTAAAGAGAGGATGAAAACATATCGAGTGAAGATGAGAACATGTCAAGTGAAGATGAAAACATGTCAAGTGAAGATGAGAGCATATCGAGTGAAGATGAAAATATATCGAGTGAAGATGAAAACACATCAAGTGAAGATGATAGCATATCGAGTAATGGTGAGAGCATATCAACTGAAGATGATAGCATATCGAGTAATGATGAGAGCATAATCGAGTGAAGCTGAAAACATATTAACTAGTGATGAGAACATATCAAGTGAAGATGAGAGCATACCGAGTGATGATGAGAACATATCGAGTGAAGATGAGAACATATCAAGTGAAGATGAGAGCATACCGAGTGATGATGAGAACATATCGAGTGAAGATGAGAACATATCAAGTGAGGATGAGAACATATCAAATGGAGATGAAAACATATCAAGTAATGATGAGAACATATCAAGTGATGATGATAACATATCAAGTAAAAATGAAAAATAAATATCAGTTTAGTTTAGTCGATGGATCAACATCACTGCACACGGGTGTAATCCATAAGTGCTCCGTTCTCCTCCTAACTCAAAACTAAGTCTGGAGTAACTCAGCTCAGTGCACGAACTCCGAAACACGGGCGAGGATCCTGAAATACTTTGGTTAGATTTTTAACTCGAAATTTTGCCCGGCCAGCGCCGTTAGGCTACTCTTTTCTACTTCCAGCTGCTAGGGAATTTTTACGTGCGCAAAAATACACAATGGCGTCCGATCTCACTACCCAGAGTCCAGGGGAAATTTTATTACCTAGAAGTCCACGTGAAAAAGATCCCGGTTCCTCACCGGGGCTTGAACCCGAGACCTCCAGCACTCGAAGCGGACACCATACCTCGAGACCACGCAGTCCCCCCGAAAAAATATCAACTGAAGATGAGAGCATATAGAGTGAAGATGAGAACATATCGAGTGAAGATGACACCCCACTTACCTGAATACGACAGTCTCAGGCAAGCCAGAATAACCCATACTGGTAATGCAATTCTTTTCATCATCAACATATGATCGTGTCGGGAATGTTTCTCTCTCAGTAATCAAGCGTGTCCAATGGGCAGATCTGGAGAATGCTGATATGTGATTCTGGCAGATCTGGAGAATTCTGACAACTCGTGGGGCTGATAGATCCGGAATAACTAAGGCACGTTCATGCACGTATGCTTATTTCTGCATAAGACCGCGTAGATTTTTGTTTCATTTTATAATACAATTGGAGAATGGTGATAGTCGGTGATACTAAAGTATCTGAAGAATTTAGGTATATCTGTGAGCTAACTGATGTGAAGAATGATGATAGTCTGTGAGGCTAATGGATCTGAAGAATGCTGATAAGTGAGCTATTACACGTGGAGAGTGCTGATAATTTGTGAGGTAAATAGATAAATAGAATACTGATAATTTGTGAGGTAAATAGATAAATAGAATACTGATAATCTGTGAGGTAAATAGATAAATAGAATACTGATAATCTGTGAGGTAAATAGATAAATAGAATACTGATCTGATAATCTGTGAGGTAAATAAATGAAGAGAATACTGATAATCTGTGAGGTAAATAGATGAAGAGAATACTGATAATCTGTGAGGCTAGTAGATTCGGAGAATGTGGATAAACTGTGATGCTAATGGACATGGAAAATGTTGGTAATATGTGAGTTTGATTGGCGTAGAGAATGCTGTAAAATCCCAGATGCCGTAAGCTATTATCCATTTATGAACATAAGCCAGCTGGCATTGACGTGGGAAAACACAAATAGAAAGAAGCGAATATCAGCTATACTACGGATAAATCACTTAATTCCTTGACTTTGCACTACACATGTACATGAATAAAACGACATTCGCTTAATCACTCTACATTGTTGCTTTATGTCGACAAAAATCACAATATGAAAACTAAAAACAATAAAGAAAGTTTCTATAAATGTAAACAAGTACATATATATTCATGCAGCATTTATTGTCTGTGGCTTTATTAGGAATGACATTTCGAATTCCGTGAGCACATATGTATATACCATTAGACTGGCTTATAATCGTTGTATCTTTATAATGAGGCATTAAGTTGGAGTTTCCTGGCCAAGTCAATTGGTACCAGGTTTTCAAAACCGCGTACTTAAAACGGTTGTGAAATAGTGTTAGTTAAAGTTAGTTGCATATCTTTTAATCTGCCTACTTAGACATTGCAGTCGACATTTTTGGCTGTCTGTTAATCCTGGGAAAGTTAACGTTCAGAAGTTTGTCATTTGCTTTCTGAACGGCAGATACTCAAACCAGCGTTTGGACACCAACCCAAGGTTGTCTGCTTCCAATCGCCCGCTGCTGTGTTTCGAACGCAGTATGCGGGATTACGAATTGCGCCCGTAACCCCTTCGCCACAGGGCAGGTGAAATTGTGTTTAAAAAGTTAATTGCATATCCTTTACAAGACTTCGCAGTCAACTCCAGCATTTATTGGCTGTTTGTTGTTTGTTGGCAAGTAATTGTGTAGCAACAACAATTCTACAACAACGGAGTTTTGTATAGGAGATTCCGTACAGATGTGACAACACTTAGACAATTATAAAGCAGCCATATGTGATGAGTTTGTAATCTCCCATACTACGCTCGAAACACACTGCGGGCGATCGGGCGATCTGGCAGCAAACCGCCTTGCGTTGGTTTTTATAAAATGGCATGAGAGCTGGTCGTTCAGAAAGCAAACTTCTGAACGTAACATTCTTCTTCTTCTTCTTCTTCTTCTTCTTCTTCTTCTTCTTCTTCTTCTTCTTCTTCTTCTTCTTCTTCTTCTTCTTCTTCTTCTTCAGCGTTCCGAGCCATTGAGGTTCTTTGCTGCAGATACAATCCGTCTCCATTCGTCTCTCTGGTTGACCTTCTCTTGCTAGTCGTTGATTCCAAGTGCTTGTAGGTCTGTATGTATATTATCTCTCCACCTTCTTCTTGGTCTACCTCGGGGGTCTACGGTCATTTATTTCCTGAGTGTAAGCGAGTTTTGTTTCCCTATTATCTTCCATTCTTTCTATATGCCCCAGCCACTGTAGTCTATTATTAGCCTTCATGATACCAGTGATTAGCGGGGACTTAAACAGATCATAAATGTCTTTGTTACTTCTTCTTTTCCACTCTCAACTTTGTGTATCCCTAATGGGTCCAAAGATGCGTCTTAAAACTTTGTTCTCAAAGGTTTGTAACAAGGCTTCGTCTCCTTTCGTTGTACTCCAGGTTTCAGAGCCATACAGCACAACTGGTCTGATCAGTGTTTTGTATATTGTGATTTTGGTGTTACGAGATAGCGCATTTGATTTTAGCAGATGTTGTAGTGCATAGTATATCTTATTTCCAGAATTGATTCTAGTTTGTATCTCTTCCCTTATTATGTTGGAGCAGTTGAAGATTGTACCCAGGTATTTGTATGTTTCCTTTTTTTTTAATGGTCATATTATCTATTTAACATTGCCACAAAAAGAAAAAAAAAAAATCACGAACGGCCAAATAATATTGGAATTGATTGCGACGTCCTGCAAATGATATGCAACTAACTTAACATTTAAGGTGGGGGGGGGGGGGGGATGTTTTGTGCCAACTGTGGATTTTAAAGGGAGCCGTTTTATCCAAGTGGCTAACACGCCTGCCTGCCCGCCCAGTGGTCATATGATCGAATCCCCATCGAGTAGAATTTTTAAATTGTTCTGGGCTTCCAGATCGGCCCAGGTTAAAATGAATACACAGAAATGTATTAGGTTTTCAAGTATTCTAGGACCCGAGTGTTGTAATCACGAACAGCCAAAAATACTGCAGTTGACTGCGACGTCCTGTAAAGGATAAGGCAAAGCTGTTGTTGTATTTGAAGAGATGACGACTGAATCGGCATGTATGCGTGCAAGCCACTGCGTCACCAAGGTCTTATAATTAGATACTGTTTACAGTTAGATGCATATCCTTTGCAGGACGTTAAGTCAACCCCGACATTTATTGGCTTTTTGTGATTTACCAGGCAGTATTACGCTCAGTGCCGTCTCCCTGATCTAGGAGTTACACGACTTTCTCCGTAATCCCGTATACTCTCGTGAGTAACGTGACCTGCGCGAGAATCGGTAGCGGTTCTCTCCGCGTCGGTAACTTAGGGGTATGTCAGCCAGTCGCTCAGAAATCAATGGCAAACTACTGAGCGTAAACTTGTCAAGAAATCAACAATCAGCTGAAAGATGCTGATGTTGACAGCAATGTCCTGCAAAGGATATGCGAACAACAACAACAAAAAATTACGCTCAGTAGTGTGTCATTGCTTAATTAGATGCGACATTATCTAACCAAACACCCCTTCAATGGTTTGCCACTGTCTCAAGAGGAAGCAACTCATTGTTACAGTCACGAGTTATCCGCGTCTATCCACAGATGAGATCTTTGTACAGTAAATGACAATAGAACACTTAGAGCTGTCAGATGACATCCGCTGATTGTTGGCGCCTTTGTGTGTCAGTTGACGGAATCATCTGTATTCCCGCCAGTTTAATTGTTTGGTGGCTGGTTATAGGAGTCGGCGTGGTAGAGGAGTTTATAGCGCTCGCGTTTAAACGTTCTGTGCGTTGGTGACGAGGCAATGGGTTCATTCCCTACTTCTAATATGGCTCTGCAAAACTTGGTGGAGTATTGATGCATGATAAGGCAGACGTGGTTGCGGCCTTGTGGGAGCACGTGTACACCTCGGAGGAGCAAATGGATCACCATGGTCTGGCAAGAATAAGACAGCGAGGAGTGACGAGGGGATCTGGCCGATGCTCAACGCTCAGAGGAAAGGCGAAACGGACATATAATCAGATTGCTTCTGGTACTATTAGTGTTGGAACTTTTTGCTGGCTTCTGAGGATGGGGACGGGGCGCTTATGGGAATGCCCCGAATGCTGTGATGTCGGTTCCTAAATGAATGAATGAATGAATGAATGAATGAATCAATCAATCAATCAATCAATCAATCAATCTTCTAATATGAAAATGGAAGTGGAGGACGTCACTGCCGTGTTCCGCTGGTTCTAGAACAAGCAGCACACAAATAGCGTGATTATAACAGACTCACATACCATGCCGAGAAGAGTGAAGACAGGTTTGCTTCGTGCAAAGTGGTACGCAGCAATTCACAAATCAAAGATAGGGAGCATCAGTTGGATTTTTTACCCCAGGACATGCCGGCATATTCGGAAACCATTGGATGAGGAATTAGTGCATGATAAGGCAGATGTGGTCAGGACCCTTTGCGATCACGTGTATACTATACAGTATAGTATAGTGTGGAAGAAGGGATACAGCATAGTTACCTGGAGATAATGGTGCGGTATGGAGTAAGCAGAGGATCTGGGTAACATTCAGCACTTCGAGGAAAGACCAGACGGACACATGATCAGATTGAATTGGTATCATTAGTACTGGGACTCTTCGCTGGTTACTGAAGATGAGAACGGAGCGCGCATGGGAATGTCCCAATCGCTGTGATGTCAGTTCTTGACTCAACTCCCTACATCGGTCAGTTGACCTAAACGTTGACTCTCCTTTAGAAATCAATGGCAATCTTTATCACAGTTTAATGGTATAACGAAATGTTTATAACGAAATGTTTTCTATAAAATCAATCCCGGCTGATCGCAGCGTCCTACAAAGGTCATGCAATATATTTAGGCGGCTTGTTGGTTGCAAGTCTGGAAGACTAAAGTTTTTACTCGCCAGCCCTATTCATTGGCTTTCAGGACTCTGTGTTCTCCAAAGTGCTTGTCTCTATCGTCGTTTTGTGTACAGACTTTTCGCCCGACCCGGCATCAAATTACCACCTGACGAGATTCAGCGAAATATGCCAGGCAATAAATCGTGTAATCTATTGTTTGTGTCTTTGTTATTCAAATTCACTACGGGAAAACATTGTTTTAAATTACCATCTCCCATGTACATAAAAGTACTTTGAGAGGTATGGTGTTGTCTGGTCACTTCACCTTCTGTCTAGACTAGTGTTGTCATGCCGCATTGCCAGTGATCTAGCTTTGTAAGGTATGGGATTGTAATGTCACTTCACCAGCGATCAAGTTTCATGAGGTATGATGTTGTCATGTCACTTCACCATCGATGTAGCTTCATAAGGTAAGGTGGTGTCATGTCACTTCGCTTCTATATGTATATGAATAATTAATATGTATCTAGCTTCTTGAGTATGGTGTCGCCGTGTCACATTACCAGCGACTTAGCTCTGTGCGTGTATTACTTGTCTTCTGTGAGTGTAATAACTAATATAATATCGATGAAAATAATTCTCGTTCCAATTATGCTTCAGAACTGAACACAAACGTAATAATGAGCAGATCTTAAAAAAAAAAAAGTCTTTGTTTCCCGTTGTGAGAAGAGTTCACCAGTCCGTTTAAGTCCGGTCTTTGTTTTGATTTTCGATACTTTCCAGCGCAATGACATATTCCACAGAACTGAGATCATTTAATCAGAATGACAGGCATAGAGCTACTTCTATAAAGTTGTTTGAGAGGTTCTAAAGTTTAATTACTATAAGCTATTGCTTTTAATTCATATTCTCTAGGCTATAATTAAATAGTCGTATATAATTTGCATTGACATTAGAAATATTTCGTTTACGTAGACATTTGCGTGCGAGCAACATTTAAAACGCTCAGCAGAAGTCAGTCCCGCTAAGATGGCAGACTTGGGGCTGGAAGTTTCAAGATGTATGGATATTCGAAAGTTTACTTTGTCCAAGGTATACGAATTCATGCGTTAATCTTGTCAGGATTTACTCTGCTAATTTAGATGTTCATTTGTAATGTTCATTCTAATTTAATTGATTATTTTTAGTTTCTTGACGGTAAATTTTGTGTTTTATATAGATTATTCCAGCCCTTTGAATGCAAACATATTTTTTTTCCATCAAAGTAAATTCAAAGGTAAACGGCAAAATTGCTTGCTTGCTTGCTTGTGTTCGTTGGCTTGAGCTCCAACGTGAAGTCCTGTATGTCGGATGAAGACATCCTTTTGTCCAACATCAGTGTGATGCCATACAGGACATGATGTTTGCGTGAGTATCCATTGTCCCATGTCTGGCTTATTGGTGTGCAGACTGGTGGTTCCTCGCCGTACAGGCAGACACTCTCCGACTTCGGAGGAATCGGCGATCCTACTTACTTTAGCCAGGACCCCGAAGGGACCTGTTGCCCAGGACGCTCTGCGAGGACGCGTCAATAGGTCTTGGCCAGTATATAACCTGGCCCTGGTGCCTTGGAAACACCTCTACGTCCCAAATGGCAAAGTGAAAATTAATATGATCAGAATTTTTTTCCGCGCTTGCATCCTATTTCAGGATATTGCGGTCAACATCAGCATCTTTCAGTTGTATGTTAATTCCTTATCTAGATTACGCTCATCAGCACGCCACGACTTTCTGAGCGACCGGCTCCATACTCTCATAAGTCACTGGCGCGACTCGAACCGCTTCCAATTCTCGTGCGCTCACATCAACCACAAGAGTATTCGGGGTTACGGAGAAGTACAACTCCTCCGGGGGGCCCAAAAGGGAAAA
>JACEFZ010014662.1:0-30485 GCA_014155875.1 Cepaea nemoralis | reverse complement strand
CTTGGGTGAGCCCACTACAAGAGCGCGATGTGTCAGCTCTGCAATTATGGAAGTCTCTTTGGATGGCGGGGAATTCCCATGGTCTGCCCCTGCTTTCCCGTGAGGGCTGAGCGTGATGTCTTCAGCCGTTCTAACTTGACCAGATGGGACACCACAACAGTGTCGTTCGAAACATCAGGGAAGGTTAACCCGGACAACAAATGCCCGCAGAAGTATGATGTGTCGGCCGAAAGGCGCAAATAAACAGACACAATGCGAAAACGTCCGAGCGAGAGTGGAATGTCCTTCGAAACACCCGGGAAGGCTAACCCGGTCAACAAACGCCCGCAGAAGTCGGATGTGTCGGCCTAACGACGCAAGAATGCAGCTCCGCTGTAAACAGGCACAACGCAATCAAGTCCGGAAAAAACTCTCCGGATGAACGCAGAAGAAGAAGAAGAAGAAGAAGAAGAAGAAGAAGAAGAAGAAGAAGAAGAAGAAGAAGAAGAAGAACCGGCCGCTTATACTTCCAAGGGCATCTCCTGACACCCATTTAGGCTGGGTCGACTTAGAAGATCAAGTCAATTAAAAAAACTTCCGGCTCAATGGAAATTCGAATACGTGACTACTAGTGCTACTGGGTTAACAGGCAAGCGAGTTGACCAGAAACAACGGCCTGGCTTAAACTCCAAGCAGTGGGAGCATTATTTATTTCCTGTCTAAGACAGCCCAGCGTCATCATCATGCGCCATGCCGGTAAACGTGGGCCGGTCATGTTTCGCCACCTTACACGATCATCAGAGTCAGTGTTTTTGTCCTGACCATGCCACGTGGTCAAACCATTCAGACAGTAACTTCTCTGTCTGTCCCTTGTTCTTTCCCCTCAATCTTGCCACGTGTCACCAAGCATTTAGTTTATTTCTTGTGTAAACGTTCGCACATCCTTTACAGGACATTGCTGTCAACATCAGCATCTTTCAGCTGATTGTTGATTTCTTGGCAAGATTACGCTCAGTAGTTTGCCATTGCTTTCTGAGCGACCGGCTCACATACCCCGTAAGTTACCGACGCGGAGAGAACCGCCACCGATTCTCGCGCACGTCACGTTACTCACGAGAATAAACGGGATTACGGAGACAGTCATGTAACTCCTAGACCAGGGAGACCGGCAAACATTAATTAGATTATAAGAAAGCATTAAACAGGTCTATCAAACAAGAACGCAGTATTGAACAAGGTCGGTTCTTCTTTCATAACATGTAACGTTGGTGATCATGTCTGTCCATAACCTTCTGTCTCGAGTACTGCCAATATTCTTATAGTCCATGCCGTTTGACGTTGGTGATCATGTCTGTCCATAACCTTCTGTCTCGTGGTACTGTCAATATCTTATAGTCCATGCCGTTTGGCGTTGGTGATCATGTCTGTCCATAACCTTCTGTCTTGTGTACTGTCAATATTCTTATAGTTCATGCCGTTTGGCGTTGGTGATCATGTCTGTCCATAACCTTCTGTCTTGTGTACTGTCAATATTCTTATAGTCCATGCCGTTTGGCGTTGGTGATCATGTCTGTCCATAACCTTCTGTCTCGAGTACTGCCAATATTCTTATAGTCCATGCCGTTTGGCGTTGGTGATCATGTCTGTCCATAACCTTCTGTCTTGTGTACTGTCAATATTCTTATAGTCCATGCCGTTTGGCGTTGGTGATCATGTCTGTCCATAACCTTCTGTCTTGTGTACTGTCAATATTCTTATAGTCCATGCCGTTTGGCGTTGGTGATCATGTCTGTCCATAACCTTCTGTCTTGTGTACTGTCAATATTCTTATAGTCCATGCCGTTTGGCGTTGGTGATCATGTCTGTCCATAACCTTCTGTCTTGTGTACTGTCAATATTCTTATAGTCCATGCCGTTTGGCGTTGGTGATCATGTCTGTCCATAACCTTCTGTCTCGTGTACTGCCAATCAATTTTGATATCGACGTTCCCCCGTGTAATTATGTCAAACTGTCCAGTATCTTTTCTCTTAGTCTGTCCTTTACCTCTCCACCCTTGAACTTTCCTACTGTCAGGATGAACTCCAACTTTCTCCTTCTCATGACTTGTCCAAATAATGTGTCTTCTTTTGATACCAGTAACCCCGTTCCCTTTGTGAGTTAATTTCTTTCAAGATGTCTTTCTGTCCGCCCACTGTGTCCTGAGCATTTTTCTCTCTCTATAAAACCACCCCCCTCTTTGGCCTTCATCTTCCTCTCTTCCTAGGCATATACCCCTCCATGATTGTTCTCTCCAAACTTTCATGACATTTCAAGTGACCAAAATATTTCAATTTTCTTTGTTTTATCGTCTTTAATAGCCAACCGTCATAAATTTCAGATCTTGTCGTATGGATGTATTTGTTCTTTTCTTTACCCAAGATATTCTTAGAACTCGTCTATAACATGTATATTCAAAGGCATTTATGCGCTGTTAAGCTTGTTTAGTAAGTGTCCAGGTCTCACAGGCGTATGTTGCAATGGGAAAGATGCATGCTCTTAAAAATCTAATTTTTTTGTAGTTCTATCTGTCCCTCTCCACAATTTATTCAGTTGTTTTAGTCTTTGAAGAGCAATGCAATGGATATTCGTCTTTTAACTTCTTTCAATGTGCCATCATTATTGGTAATCAATGACGCAAGGTATTCTAAATGTTCCACAACCTCCACTTTTTCCTCATTAACATATATTTCTTTCTTCATAGTAGTTTTATCTGTATGCATTACCTTTGTTTTTGCTATGGTAAGATAGAAGTTGTGATTGTCACTATTCAATTGGGTTGAGGTTATTAGGTTTTCAATAGCATTCTATGTTGTGGATAGCAATACTGTATCATCAGCATATCGAATCTCTGGTATGTCATGACCACCGATATTTAGGGCATCATATAGTTCCCTGTTTATATCATCTCTGACATTTCTCATTATATTTTCGGCATACAGGTTAAACAAATATGGGGACAGCACACAGCCCTCACGGATTCCTTGCTTGATGTCAAACCAATCTGATGTCTCTCAATCTATTCTAACCTCTGCTTGTTGGTCTAGATAGAGCATTTTTATGAGCTGTATTACATGTGATGGAAAGCCCATATTCCTCATGATTTCCCAAAGTTTCTGACGTTGCACACAGTCAAATGCCCTTGAATAATCCACTAAACATGAAAATAGGTGTGCATTAAATTCTCTGAACTTCTCTTTTATTAAGCGCATGGTCAGTATGTGATCTCTTGTGCCTCTTCCTTGTCTAAATCCAGCTTGAACCACGTTAATATCACCTCAATTGACAAAGATATATCGCAGATAATATTCTTCATCTTGTGCTAGGGCCATTTTACATTTAACGTCCTTAAATGTGAATTGTTGTAAGTAGAACTGACCCAGAACACTAAGAACCGAGACCTGTGGAAGGACATGAACACCTGCGGTCCATCGCAAGGTGCTTGATGATGATGATGATGATGTAGATGTTTGTATACAGTTTTGGCAAAACTCACAGTGGATTCGCCGATGAGCTTAAATGAACGTTTTCCCTCCCACAGAGACACGAGGCAGTCAAACAATGTCTGAACTTGTCCGGTGAAGTCAAGGCCCAGACCTTGTCCCTTGACCTTCTGGAAGATCAGGTCAATGACATCGTGTCCGTGAAAGCGGTGCATACTGGGACGGATGTCAGCAACGTGAGTAGTGGGAGGGTCATGCATGTACATATAGTTTATATAGTACATATAGTTTATATAGTAAATATAGTTTAAATAGTACATATAGTTTATATATGTAGGTATACGTTTGGTAGATATTTGTATATAGTTTGTAGATGTGGGTTTAATGTTTGTAGATATAGGTTTCTATTTTGTTTATTTGGTTATAGTTTGTATATGTAGGTATATAATAAATAAATATTTGCATATCCTTTACAGGACATCGCTGTCAACATCAGCATCTTTTAGCTGATTGTTGATTTCTTGGCAAGATTACGCTCAGTAGTTTGCCATTGCTTTCTGAGTGGCCGGCTCACATACTCCTAAGTAATCGACGCGATTCGAACCACTGCTGATTCTCACCGTCGTCACGTTACTTACGAGAGTATACGAGATTAGGAGAAAATCCAGGAAGCCGGCATGTAGGTATATAGATATCTGTAATTTGTTGATGCCGGTCTCCCTGGCCTAGGTGTTAGCGACTTTCTCCGTAACCCCGTATATCCACCCGAGGAACGTAACTTGCGCGAGAATTGGTAGCGGTTCTCGCCGCGTTGGTGACTTAGGGATATGTGAGCCGGCTGCTCAGAAAGCAATGGCAAACTACTGAGCCTAATCTTGCCAAGAAATCAACAACAGCGGTAAAATGCTGGTGTTGACAGCGATGTCCTGTGAAGGATATGCGAAAAAAAGTTGTAGATATATAATTTGCAGATGTAGGTCTATGGATTGTAGATGAAAGGCTATAGTTTGTAGATGTAGGGTTATAGTTTGTAGATGTTGAAGTATAGCTTGTAGATGCTGATCTTTAGTTTGTAGATGATCTGTGGTTTGTAGATGTAGATATATTATTTGTAAATGTGGTTTTTGTAGATACAGGTATGCACTTTGACGTGCTGGTGTATAGTTTGTAGATAATAGTGTACATTTTGTAGGTCTTATGTACAGTTTGTAGATGTATCAGTAAGTTTGTATATGACTGTGTAGTTTGCACATTTTTGTGTACAGTTTGTAGATGCTTGTGAACAGTTTATAGATGTTTGTATACATTTTGTAGATGTTTGTGTAGTTTGTAGATGTTTGTGTACAGCTTGTAGATGTTTGTGTACTGCTTGTAGATGTTTGTGTACAATTTGTAGATGTTTGTGTACAGTTTCTAGATGTTTATGTATAGTTTGTAGATGGTTATGTACAGTTTGTTAATATTTGTGTACAGTTTGTTGATGTTGGGTATAGTTTGTAGATGTTTATGTATAGTTTGTAAATGTTTGTGTACAGTGTGTAGATGTTGTCTATAGTTTGTAGATGTTGTGTATAGTTTGTAGATGTTTCTGAAGGAAGTTTGTAGATAATGGTGTATAGTTTGTAGATGTTTGTGTACAGTTTGTAGGTATTTATGTACAGTTTTTAGATGTGTGCGTGTACAGTTTGTAGATGTGTGTGTACAGTTTGTAGATGTTTGTATACAGGTTGTAGATGTTTGTGTACAGTTTGTAATGTTTGTTTAAAGTTTGTAGATGTTTGTGTACAGTTTGTAGATGTTTGTGTAGAGTTTGTAGATGTTTGTGTGTACAGTTTGTAGATGTTTGTATACAGTTTGCAGATGTCTATGTATAGTTTGTAGATGCTTGTGTACAGTTTGTAGGTGTTGATGTATAGTTTGTAAATATGTGTTTATAGTTTGTATACATTGGAATTTTAGAATATTGTTTAACTGAAGACGAATTTACACTTTATTTAAACTGGGGTTGATTAAAAACGGATGTTGGAAATATGATTATTGAAGTCAAGTATTAAAAAAAAAACACTCCACTGAACTAGGCATCCAGATCAACCCAATCTATTATATTTTGTATACATGTTTGTATCTAGTATTGTTTGTGACAATGTTTATATGTAATATCGAATGTATTTTTGGGTAAATATTTGTCTCTAATATATGTTACCTAAATATTTGTCTATAATATTTTGTGTAAATGTTTGTATCTAGTAATTTGTGCTGTCACGAAGTGAATGTTGACTAAGTGACAGATAGAGTGGCTATGGTTGTGTCTAGGGTATGTCCTTGTAACAATATGAGGTTGAACAACAGATTAACTAAGATGCATCACACCCAAACACCAGTCAGTGAACAAGCGTTAATTTGCGCACATAATATTCCTTTAATGATGAATTAACACAGACACATGTAGCATATAAATCCAGGAACAATAATTCTCTAAGAATATATCTCCATCCCGATGGAACACTTCGAATATCCCTGCCTCTCAAGGCTACGAAAATCTCGTCCCACACGACAGGTATACTAGCCTCTCTCTAGGCCCGACTCAAAGTCACCCACTATGGGTCTCGAATTCCACTCACTATCCCTGGAACCCACAGTGCGGAGTTATCTTCCAAAACTCCGTCACAATTCTTCACTTTATCAGACCATGACCTTCTCCTGGTCTGGTCTACACTCAACTCCCTCTCAGCTCGGAGTTCAAACATTAACTGCCTCCGTCAATCTTTGTCCCTGTCTTTTTAAACAATTCTATGCCCCACAATGCCTCACACACAACACACAACCTCACTGCTCCAACTGTCTGCTCTCACCAGCTGACCTCTTCTCAGCTCGCCCCTTCAATTACTGTCCTCTCATTTACGCCCTCTGGGGGACCTACCATCCGCCCCTATTTTATCTCGTGAACTGTTTATCTTGTACGGCCACTCACCTTAATGTCAATGACCACAGGCATGTGACACTACCCCACCCTCAAAAGAAAACATCGTTTTCAAATGTTGGGAGACTAATACTTATTAAATATGTGACCCAGACACATTGCCTGGGTAGTCGTTAGTATAAATCCAACTTACTCTAGCTACCACACTTAATAATATATCAAATACTCATAGTACACTCCCATATTCCCCACACATAAATACAAACAACTTTCTATCTTTTGTATCAATGCATGAACTAATACATCACATAATAATAATAATACATCATAGAAAAGCATTATACTTATGTACCCACAGGTCTCTTACTACTTCACGACCACACAATACTATTTGTGTACCGACCCTATATCAGGTGGTTCTGTTCTTGCATTAACCCACCTCTGATTCCTGTCGATGCTGTGTCTACCTTTCATGTACCCATGCACTCATGGTACCTCTACAATTACAACATCTGTTTGCTATCCCTAGCCCTGGGTCAGTAATGTCGCGAACACTCTTTTGACCTGACTCAACTTTCCTATCTGTATATTGCACCGTTACACTTGAGTCTCTGTTTAGTCTGAACTCTTTATTCAATCTTGGCCCATATATCTGGCACCTTTCTTTCTGCTGCATACGCCTTATGCCTATGTGCCCTGCACATGCACTATCCTGAGCTGTTCTAGTATATCGGTGTCTGTGTTCTAAAGGTACTGCTACTTGCCCACAGTGCAGTTCCGACTATCTGAAAAGCGGCGAGTGAAGAACATTGTTCTTCCTCTCGAAGCACCATCTACCTTTCTTTGACTGCCTATGTTCTACTCTCCTACACCCTTGTGAACATTTGTTCAGAGTAGTATCTTGTCTCTGGGAGCCACTAGCACTATATTTGGGATCCATTCTCATCTGCTCAGCTGTACTATCCTTGTCCTGAGTTCCTGTGTCTACTTCAAGTGCCTCTTCTACCTCAGCTATACTCTCTAATTTAGGTTCTCTTGTGGTAACTACCTCATTACTGCTTACACTATATTTTTGGTCCCAATAAACTACTTCCTCTTCTGTACACTCTTTAACTCCTATAACATTTCCTATGATGAGATCTGCCACTGGTGAGTCTAAAACACATGCTGTCACTCTTCCTGTTATGTATGGTGTTTTTACTGTTATCACGGCTATTGGGTAGAATTCTACTGTCCCATTAAATGTTATGGATCTAATCTTTTCTCCTGTATAATCCGAGGGTTGCACTAAACTCTTTCTCACCCCGATGGACGTACATCCGGAATCCCTAATTGTTAACGCTGGCCTATCATTAACAAACCCATGATGCATCTTCAGACTTCCTCCTTCATGCACTGCTGATCCTGCTTTAACTGTGTGACCACATATTAAGACTGGCTGACTGTCTTTTTCAAAAAGAGGTTTGCACCCACTACAATCTTCATTGTTCAGCGTCTCAATTACTTGTGCTGCATTTGAGTGCTCTGTTTCTCTCATCCTACATTGATGACTGACATGCCCGTTCCTTCCACATTTGAAACAAGTGATCTCCCTTTTACTGTTGTTCGTTGGTCCATCTGATGGTTGTGCATCACAATCTGCCATTTTGTGTCTCCAGCTCCCACAATTCCAACATCCGGCATAATTTGGACGTCTCTGGAAGTTCCCTCTTCTATATGGGTACCGTCCTACTCTACCAACATTGTTTCCTCGGAAACCATTATCTTGAAGTTCTTGTTGCTCACCTTTCTGTGCTGAATCCACACTTTTCGCCCTTGGTCTAATGACTGGATTCTGGTCCTGTTTAGTGTACGCTGCACAGACTATTTCCTCACTCATTAGTTTCCCAATAGAACTGTTAGGATGTGCAGTCATATAGTTTTGCCCTAACTGAGACATTGTGTCTATGTCCTTTGGCTTCCGTTCCTCAAAGAACGCCACTAAATTAGAATTGCATGCAGATACTACCTTGTCTCTTAACATTAGATCTACTAATTTATTAAAATCTTTCCCTACTTCTGCAAGCTCCATCCATTTGTTAAATGTATTCTTTACTGTGTTAACAAAATCTGTGAAATCTTGATTTGTCTCTGGCACTAACTGTCTAAACTTTGTTCTATATCCATGTTCAGTTAGTTGGAACTTTGTCAGCAAACGTTGACGTAAGATAGTGTAGTTGTTTCTTTCTTCTACAGGTAAATTGAACATGGTGTCTAGTGCCTTGCCCGTAAGAAATTCGCCAAGTCGTATCGCATACTCGTTTTCTGGGATGCCTAAAGTTTTCGCACTTGCTTGAAATCTGTCCAAATAAGATTCAAGGTTGTCTCGGTCCGTAAAGTATGGCAGTTTTAATCTCTGTGACGACTGCGAAGGTTTTCTGCTTTCCTCACTTTGACCCTTCGAAGACAGTTCTAGTTTTCTGAGAGCAATTTCAGCTTCCATCTTAATCTTCTCTTTCTCAATTTCCACCGCATTTGTGTGTTTTAACTTTTCAAGTTCCATTTGTGTCTCTCTCTCTTCCTGTAGACGCTTGTTTTCTATTTCGGCTAGTTTTACTTGTGTCTCTTTCTCTTCCTGTAGACGCTTGTTTTCCATTTCAGCTAACTTTACTTCCTGTAGACGCTTGTTTTCCATTTCAGCTAACTTTACTTCCTGTAGGCGGTTGGCCTCGAGTTCTGCCTGTCTCTGTTCTCTTTCGGCTTGTCTCTGGTCTCTTTCAATCTGTTGTTGTTCTTTTGCTTCGGCATACTCTTGTAACTCTTTACCCTTCAGGCCTATTCGTTCACCTGCTTCAATATATTCCATTAAAGTAGGCATCTTGTACTTGTGGACACGTTGCTGTCTGTCAGCCAACTATAAATGTGACGACTCTGCTGTTAGTCTTTGTGTCACTTCCCTAAGTACACCCACACTCCCTGTGTACGTAAATCCGTAGTGCTACAATATCACTCTGTACTCACCCAGTCACTCTATAAGCACTAGGTAGTGAGGTGGGAAGTATCACCTATACTCCCTCGTATATATATCTATGACCAAAAGTTCATGAAGTCCCTGGAAATATTGTTAAACATACATATAAAAACATATACACACAAATGGATGATAACACTAAGTGATGACTATCCAACGCTAGACTTCACAAGCTGAGTACACGGAGACGATGATGACACAGAAATAAACCACAGTAACAACCACAAGCTTGTGTAGAGACACCCACAGTGCGCGTAAAATAAAAATATAAATTGACCACGACCACTAGACAGCAGAAATGACGAAAGATCACAATAAAAACATATATCCGAACACAACAAATATTATATGTAAATATAACGAAAAGAAAGAGAGAAAGAAAAAGAATATATACTGAAAATATACACAGATCTGACGTCAGACAACTCGGCTCTAGATATTGGTTAAGACTATTTCAATGCCCCTGCACGATACGTCAACTCATTAACGTTTTTCTTACAAAAATATCGTAAGCACCAGAAAGACAAATAAATTATTGTGCTGTATCCCGACTCTCGAGAAACACCCCAACAAATCCCCTACTCTTGACAAACACTGGACCACATACAAGTAACAGCTTAACAACCGAAAACAATATTTATAAGACAATGAGCAGCAAACAGAATGTCCACATCGTTGGCCGATAAATATGTGCCCACTAATCCGTCGCCAAAAGTTCTTTTTATTCAATGTCTACGACGCTAGATTTCAAACCGACTTCTTGTTTTGTTGCGTGGTTATTGAATTCACGTGGTGATCAAAAGTTCCAACTGTCGACAAAAGTTGAAGATGATAGTGATATCCGTAACGTTATTGTACTTTCTCTGTACGTGGTAATAATCCAAAGTGTTCTTTCGATTTGTTGTTACTCTCGTTGCGGAGATGGCGCTTCGCTGTATCATATATGTTATAGATTCACCAAAAGAAAAGACCAAAATAATGGCAATAAATGTTCAACGCTTTCACTCTGTACCGCCAGTTCTTTTTGGCAACTGTATGCAACTATGTTCGCGGAGATGCCACGTCATCAATCGTTGACAAAATGTTTGCTGATTATAAGGTAATGCACACAAAGGGCTTTTAACAAAGCCGAACATAAAGTCTAGTTTCACACAAAACCAGCTTGTTTATCCAGTTCCACTATGGGACATCTCAGTAACTTTCCACTGTCCACGGCCTTGACCTTGCCGGACACCTCAATTTCTCTTTATCACTCTCAGTGAAAAATCCCTCCGTAACACAGTTTTCACACAAACACTTGACAGCCCCACCCGGCTGCGGTAGGGGTACTGTTACTATCCCCTTCAGTCAACTGTCCGTCAAATCAGCGACTGCCAATTTTTCTCTGTTTTCCAAACATGTACTTCCCCAGTACCTGGACGCTGGTGTACCCACCCGTCCTATTTACTGCGTCGAATAATCTTGACCAGTCAACTTGCAACAACACAGTGCGATTGCCTCCAGCACACACACACACCTGTCAATATCTTTGATTTTCTTCAATCCTTGGTTCAATCCTGTCAAACACACACACTTTAGGACTGACCGCACTTGTTACAAACACTGTTTTGTCCACTCGAATTTACCTGTGCTGTCCTTGACCAAACACCCCTGCTACTCCAATCGACTCTCCCGGTCGATTTGTCCTGCGTTAATTCTTGGCGTCCCCGCCTCGTCTGTTTATGCGTGCTGACCGCCGTTAATTTACCTGTAGTGGACTTGACGTGAACTGACTGCTCGCCTGTGACCTCCGCCGCGCATTTTCCCCGCGCGCTGACAGTTTTTCTTGGATGTGGCGTCTTATACACACCAAAGAGTTGCTGTTAATTTCTTGACGCAGTACTGTCTAAATTGATGGAACTAAGTCACAGATAATAACTCCTCTCTTTCAGCGAAGAGCCCACAGATATCTCAATATTGCACGGTGTTCCTTGACCGAATGCAGCTGTGGTTTGTAATCCTGTCTTCGCCTACTGGCCATTACTGGATTGAACTTGGAAAACCATGTTGTTGCGCTTAATGAACTGATTCGTACTGATGTAAAATACCGAAGTCCAAGATCGGACAGCCCTCAAAAATCTTCTCTGTCACGAAGTGAATGTTGACTAAGTGACAGATAGAGTGGCTATGGTTGTGTCTAGGGTATGTCCTTGTAACAATATGAGGTTGAACAACAGATTAACCAAGATGCATCACACCCAAACACCAGTCAGTGAACAAGCGTTAATTTGCGCACATAATATTCCTTTAATGATGAATTAACACAGACACATGTAGCATATAAATCCAGGAACAATAATTCTCTAAGAATATATCTCCATCCCGATGGAACACTTCGAATACCCTGCCTCTCAAGGCTACGAAAATCTCGTCCCACACGACAGGTATACTAGCCTCTCTCTAGGCCCGACTCAAAGTCACCCACTATGGGTCTCGAATTCCACTCACTATCCCTGGAACCCACAGTGCGGAGTTATCTTCCAAAACTCCGTCACAATTCTTCACTTTATCAGACCATGACCTTCTCCTGGTCTGGTCTACACTCAACTCCCTCTCAGCTCGGAGTTCAAACATTAACTGCCCGTCAATCTTTGTCCCTGTCTTTTTAAACAATTCTATGCCCCACAATGCCTCACACACAACACACAACCTCACTGCTCCAACTGTCTGCCTCACCAGCTGACCTCTTCTCAGCTCGCCCCTTCAATTACTGTCCTCTCATTTACGCCCTCTGGGGGACCCACCATCCGCCCCATTTTATCTCGTGAACTGTTTATCTTGTACGGCCACTCACCTTAATGGCAATGACCACAGGCATGTGACATGTGCAACCGTTTTTCTCTAATATTTAATGTATATTTAGTGTAAATATTTCTGTCTAATATTTAATGTATATTTTGTGTTAACGTTTTTCTCTAATATTTGATGTATATGTGTTTGTAAATGTTTCTCTCTAATATGTAATGTATAGTTTGTGAAAATGGGTTGTCTCTGCATTTTCAGGATATTGCGGCTTTACAAGAGAGGTGAGTACACATTGAAGCCATATTTCAATGTACACAGTCCAACACTCACGGGACACGTTATGGGGAGAAATAAGCTTGCGCACTTAGTGACAACTGGCCAGCGTGGTGGTAACAGAGCAAGAGGAAGACAGTGGGAATGAATGAACAAATGAACGAATGAACGAACGAACGAACGAGTGAACTTTATTTTTAAAGGGTCACAAATTGTGTAAGCAGGCTTGTCTTATATTCGACCCTTCCAATCACTCACCCTTCCCATATCAGGTATTTATCTTGAAAGTTACATGTACAATAAACAAACGGAGCAAACATTGTAAAATGAAGGCCGTGAACACACACCAAACATAAACAATAACAATTACATAGATGACTTGAACAAACAACATCAACAGGAAGAGAGCACATAGCAAGTTCCGAGACTGATGATTGCTTGAGACGGCGAATGATCAAATCAGTCAGAAAGCCACCAAAACCTGCTCAAGATGACTACCACATTATGGACAGACCAGAACAAGTCATTATTCTGCGCCTCAGAACAGGGCACAATAGATTACACAACCACATGTATACAAAATTCAAGATTGGTGAAACAGCCATGTGCACATGTGGATTGGCGTCGCAGACAGCAGAGCACATACTGCCCAAAATATAATATATCTAGGCAAACCTTCTGGCCTAGAGAGACGACAGTGGAAGATAAACTTTATGGACCACTGTGTGAACTGAAAAAGACAGTTAAATTCATACAAGAGACAGCATTGCAGTTATAGACATATTTCAAGCGAACGAAAGAAGAAGAAGAAGAAGAAGAAGAAGCTTGAGACGGCGAACTATAATCATCCCCAGGCTTATAAGTATGGCACATGATGATGACGGGCACGCAGTGGCTAATATGCGTGCATATCGACATGGTGGTCATGTGAGTGTGTCTGTGTGTGTGTGTATGTGTGTGTGTGTGTGTGTTCGTTGGCTTGCTTTGAACTCTAGCGTAGTCACACACACACCTGTTACTACTTCTAGTGCATTGGGTTGATTTTTGCGTGTGGGCTAACTTTTCCCTGTTACTAGTGTCCTCGCCATCAGACGAACCCACTCAGTCTTCTGAGGTACTTATAATTTATGTCTCCAAGTTAAGGACGAGAAGTCAACATTTTAGTCCATTAGACCGGTGTAGGGGTTGAACCCGCTACCTCGGCATCAGCACACCGGATGTGTAAAAGTCAGCGCTTGTAACCATTCGGCCGTGCTGACCTCCACGGTGGTCACGTGTTCGAAGTCCTCTCGAAGCGGGGAATAAAAACTGACCTGAGCTCCCAAGCCGATCCAGGCACCCAAGCCGACCCAGCCTAAAATGAGTACCATGAAATGTTGTGGGAAGTAAAGAGGGCCGACGAGATATTAACCCCATCACCCGTTATGTTAAAGTACAACAGAACAATTGGTTTGGCCATCTCACGAGAATGCCATGATACCGTCGGACACTAGGAGCCGCATGAAAGAAATAATTCAAATATAATGGATGCTGAGCTAGGGAAAGACCATGTAAAAGATGGACTGATGGTATCAAGAACAACCTTAGAGAAATGATTACCAACTTACAAAGGGCGTTAGAAAGAGCATGTGAAAGGTCTTTAGAACTCCCCCATACACTTCCTTGAGGTAAATGGAGGAAGAGGAGGAGAAGAGGAAGAAGAGATCCGTTAATTACCGATTGGTCTATAAAGAATGGGACTAGCATCAAATACCCAATACTCCTCATGGGATGTACAAGGGTCTGTACATTTGTGTACTGACCATAGACCCAGTACGACTTTTAGCGCGGAGAAGGGCCTTCATCTGTGACTTTACATGACGTGTTCACATATTACACGTACTGGTCTTGTTTGTCACGTCTTGGGTTTGTATGCCGCAATGGTTTATTTGATAGTTGTATCTCTGTCTCTCTCTCTATTTCTGTCTGTATCGTCTATCTCTGTTTCTGATTGTGTGTGTCTCTCTCTCTCTCTCTCTCTCTCTCTCTCTCTCTCTCTCTCTCTCTCTCTCTCTCTGTCTCTCTCTGTCTCAGTCGCTCTCTCTATATCTCTGTCTATGCGTGTGTCTCTGTCTCTCTCTCTCTCTGTGTCTCTCTATGCCTCTGTATCTCTCTCTACCTCTCTCTGTGTCTCTGTCGCTCTCTCTATCTACATATGTGTCTCTTTCTGCCTCTGTCTGTCTGTCTGTCTGTTTGTCTGTCTGTCTGTCTGTCTGTCTGTCTGTCTGTCTGTCTGTCTGTCTGTCTGTCTGTGTGAATCTGTCTCTTTCTCTCTGCTTCTCTATCTGTCGCCATGTCCCTCTCCCTCACTCATTCTGCCTACTCCCGTCTCTGGTCTCCCCTCTCTAACACCGTCCCACTCATCCACCTGCTCCCCCGGACACACCCATAATTACAGATGTGACGGATGTGCAGACAGACTGACGATTCCTCTCTCTAACACTACTCATCCACCTGCTCCCCCGGACACACCCATAATTACAGATGTGACGGATGTGCAGACAGACTGACGATTCCTCTCTCTAACACCACTCATCCACCTGTTCCCCCGGACACACCCATAATTACAGATGTGACGGATGTGCAGACAGAATGACGATTCCTCTCTCTAACACCATTCATCCACCTGTTCCCCCGGACACACCCATAATTACAGATGTGACGGATGTGCAGACAGATTGACGATTCCTCTCGCTCAGTGGCTATCATCTTGTTTGTGTCTAAAATATTATGGTTTTTGTCATCACAATTGAATATTTTTAAAGGATATGATGATCCGACAAAACCTGGAACATGTTGTGACAACCGGAAAGATTTATAGAAAGAGAGATAGAGGAAGACAAAGTGAGAAAATTCTTGACAGTCTTGTGTCATGGCGTGGAAGGGAGTCAATACATGAATTGATCCATGACGTCGGAGATCAAAATTTGTGGAGAAGCATGATCGCCCACGCCAGCCGACAAGGCACTGGATGAATGGATGATTCCTGACCTTTAATCTTTTGTTTCGAGTAATTTCTTACTCTCCGCTTCAGTCTATAAGTACAGTGTTTATTTTCAAGGTTGACAGCCATCCAGTCTCGTTCACTGACAATGAAAGCCAAATTAATACCCAAGCAGCCCAAATTGGCAGAAGTGGAATTCGCCAAATATGTGTCCTCGTTGGATTTCGCCAAGGATGCTAGTAAGTTACTTCTGGTGTTTGTCTCTGTGTGTGTGAGAGAGAGAGTGTGTGTGTGTGTGTGTGTGTGTGTGTGTGTGTGTGTGCGTGCGTGCGTGCGCGCGCGCGCGCGCTTTGATAGACGATAGTTCGTTACATTGTGCTTCAAAAAAAGGCACAACTGCAACCCATAGCGGTAAGGCCAGGGATGGAGTTATATAGACTTTCACAGCACAGCCTGGGCTGAGTTGTAGAGACCATGTGTTGCCTAGTTTACCCCAGTTTCTCAGTTTCTCTCAGTTTAGTCGATGGATCAACATCACGGCACATGGGTGCAACCCATAAGTGCTCCGTTCTCCTCCTAACTCAAACCTGAGTCTGGAGAAACTCATCTCAGTGCACGAACTCCGTAGCACCGCTGAGGATCCTGAAATACTTTGGGTAGATTTTTAACTCGAAATTTTGCCCGGGCAGCGCCGTTAGGCTAATCTTTTTCGATTTCCAACTGCCAAGGGATTTTTTACGTGCGCAACAATACACACGGGCGTCCGATCTCACTACCCAGAGACCAGGGGAAATTTATTACTAGAAGTCCACGAGAAAAAAATCCCGGCACCACCGGGGCTTGAACCGGGTCTTCCAGCACTCGAGGCGGACACCATACCTCGAGACCACGCAGCCCCCCCCCCCCCCCCCCAGAGGTAACACCAATACGTCTGGAACAAGACAGACTGTAGAAGCTGCTGGATCAGCAAAGCAATACTCTAATTGTCTAACTGTCGGTGATTCCATCTTAGACCAGTTGTTGACCAAGGCTTAAGGCCTGGTCTGCCCTGCCATGACATTTAGTTCTTTAGGTTGCATTTCCTCACACCAGGATATGGCTTTTACCCTCCCAACTGCGCTCCTCAGCCTGAAGCCACTGGCACAATGCTAAGTATCTGGTTTGGTGAGCGCCGCCCAACATTCGGTGCTAACAGAAAGTAGGTAGTAGCGTCTACTGTTATACGGTAGTTCAGCCATATCTAATAAGACCTGACAGCAATGACCCGATCGCATCCTAATATGTCGCTCCTGATATATGTAGTTCTATTACTGATCTTGCCCATCTCGCTGCTTACTGGGCTTGGAGAGGGGAAACAGAGCTCTGCTACGTAGACCCCAGGAAAGTTGGTACTGTGGTACCTGGCCAGGTTTCAGTCTCTACACCCAGCCAGACTCCGATAGCCACAAGCCCTGTACCCGGCTCATGCGAATTGAACGCACATGACCCGGGAAGGATAACCCGGTCAACAAACACCCGCAGAAGTCGCATGTGTCGGCCTAACGGCGCAAGCAGGCACAAAGCAATCACACCCGAAAACAAAAATCTCCGGATGAACGCAGCAAAAGAAGAAGAAGAACGCCAATGCATCGGACTTAAGAGTTAGGCCTCAGGCTTCAAACTGATTCACAAACAACCAACTAACCACCCACCCACCTAGACAACCAACCAACCAACCAACCAACCAACCAACCACCTAGTCAACCAACCAACTAACCACCCAACCACATAGCCAACCAATCAACCAACCAAGCACCTAGCCAACCAACCAACCAACCAACCAACCAGCCAACCAACCAACCATCCACCTACCTAGACAACCAACCAACTAACCACCTAGCCAACCAACTAACTAACCACCCAACCACATAGCCAACCAACCAACCAACCAAGCACCTAGCCAACCAACCAACCAACCAACCAACCAACCACCTAGCCAACCAACCAGCCAATCACCTAGCCAACTAACCACCCACCCAACCAACCAACCACATAGCCAACCAACCAACCAACCAAGCACCTAGCCAACCAACCACCCAACCAATTAACCACTTAGCCAACCAACCACCCAACCAACCAACCAATCAACCAACCAATCAAGCACCTAGCCAACCAGCTGCCCAACCAATTAACCACCTAGCCAACCAACTAACCAACCAATCAACCACCTAGCCAACCAACCAACCACCTAGCCAACCAACCAACCAACCAATCAACTAGCCAACCAACCACCCAACCAACCAACCACCTAGCTAACCAACCAACCAACCATCTAGCCAACCAACCAACCAACCACCCAGGCAACCAGCCAACTAACCAACTATCCAGCCAGTCAGCCAGCCCACCCACCCACCCAACCAACCACCTAGCTAACCAACCAACTAACCAACCAACCACCCAACCAACCAACCAATCAACCAACCACTCAGGCAACCAACCAACCAATCAACCAACCACTCAGGCAACCAGCCAACTAACCAACTATCCAGCCAGTCAGCCAGCCAGCCCACCCACCCACCCAATCAACCAACCAACCACCTAGCTAACCAACCAACCAACCACCTAGCCAATCAACCAATCAATCAACCAACCACTCAGGCAACCAACCAACCAATCAACCAACCACTCAGGCAACCAGCCAACTAACCAACTATCCAGCCAGCCAGTCAGCCAGCCCACCCACCCACCCAATCAACCAACCAACCACCTAGCTAACCAACCAACAAACCACCTAGCCAACCAACCAACCAACCACCCAGGCAACCAGCCAACTAACCAACTATCCAGTCAGCCAGCCCACCCACCCACCCAACCAACCACCTAGCTAACCAACCAACTAACCAACCAACCACCCAACCAACCAACCAATCAACCAACCACTCAGGCAACCAACCAACCAATCAACCAACCACTCAGGCAACCAACCAACCAATCAACCAACCACCCAGGCAACCAGCCAACTAACCAACTATCCAGCCAGTCAGCCAGCCCACCCACCCACCCACCCACCCAACCAACCAACTAACATGACACATATAGACTAACTGTAAGCATCAAAATGCGATATCCACAACTGTAGCCTTTGATCATACACAGAGCTGCTGAGTCCAGTTTTCACGGAAGTTCTTCACAGACCTGTCAGCACGGGGCCAGCGCTGGTGGAAATCCAGTGGAGAATCTTGGATAATGTCGCAGATATTCAGTAAGTGTGGGCAGCTTCAAACGGGGCATGGAGAATTAACTTTTATCTCCACTCATCGCATCTCATCTTGTTCCTCTTGTACCTGGCGGTGTCGAGATGAAGCATAAACAGCGGGAGAGTGCCCGTTTATGGGCTCCATATATCGAGACTCCCATGGACTCTGCTATTCCCTCTGTCCATCGTTTACATGGTCGTCTTCTTTTCTGGTTCCATTTGGTCTGTACATCATTGCTTGTTGTGGTATACTGTCCGTTGGTAGATTAGTTATGTGGCCGAACCATTTCATTTGCTGTTTTCTAATGAAATCTAGCGCTGCAATCACCCCCACTTTAGTCCCGATTTAATCATTTCTGATTTTCTCTCTTCTTGATACGTTATGCATTCTTCTCAGAAACTCATTTCCGTCATCGTAATTTTTGTTTGTTTGTTTGTTCTGTAGGGTTGCATTTGTCTAGCCATTTTCTGTTGCCTTACTGTCTTTTGTTATTGCACACATCATTGTCAACAATGTCTGATTTATTCTTTCAAGAATGATGTACAACCACATTGATCGTACAAAAAAAAACGATGCTTGTTATTGGTGTTCAAGGCTTGAGCAGGTTCAATCAATCAATTAGGTGCCGTCGCCAGAATGAAGGTTGGCTGCAATGGATCTCCAACACTGTCTGTCTCTCGCCCTGACTGTACATTCTGTCAGATTGATGTTCGCCCATCTCTTGATGTTATTTACTACTTGTATTCTTGTCTACCTTTTTGCTTGCTTGCCTACAGCCTTACCCTTCAGTATGGTGTTTATAATTAATGAATGTGTGTAGCAATTTAGTCATTCAAAATAATGCATTCCCTTGGTGAATTGAAGCTCAGAAGTCACAAACCAGAGGTTGTACAAGAATAGGATGGGTTTATTGTGCCGCTGTGCCCTAAAGTGCTACCTTAGCGTATTTGTGACTTAAAGTACTGACCTAGTGTCTTGTGACATATAGTACTGTCCTAGCACCCATATGACGTATCACTGACCTAGCATCTTTGTTATATACTTTCTGACTTGGCTTCTTTGTGACATATAGTACGTCCTAGCACCCATGTGTCATATATACGACTTAGCGTCTTTGTGACATATACTAGTGACCTATTGTCTTTGTGACATAAAATACTGACTTAGCTCCCTGTCCATATAGAACCGACTTAGCGTCTTTGTGACATATAGTACTGACCTAGCACCTTGTGTCATATATACTGACTTAGCGTCTTTGTGCATATAGTACTGACTTAGCGTCTTGTGGCATATAGTACTAAAATAGCACCTGTGTGTCATATAGTACTGACTTAGCGTCTTTGTGACATATAGTACTGACTTAGCGTCTTTGGACATATAGTACTGACTTAGCGTCTTTTGGGACAATAGTATTGACTTAGCGTCTTTGTGGGATATAGTACTAAACTTCACTTATGTGACATATATACTGACCTAGCGTCTTTGTGACATATAGTACTGACCTAGCGTCTCTGGACATATAGTACTGACTTAGCGTCTTTGTTACATATAGTACTGACCTAGCGTCTTTGTGACTATAGTACTAAACTATCACTTATGTGACATATAGTACTAACTTAGCGTCTTTGTGACATATAGTACTGACTTAGCGTCTTTGTGGCATATAGTACTAAACTAGCACCTGTGTGTCAATAGTACTGACTTAGTGTCTTTTTGACATATAGTACTGACTTAGCGTCTTTGGACATATAGTATTGACTTAGCGTCTTTGTGGCATATATACTAAACTATACTTATGTGACATATAGTACTGACTTAGCGTCTTTGTGACATATAGTACTGACTTAGCGTCTTTGTGACATATTACTGACTTTGCGTCTTTGTGACATATAGTACTGACTTAGCGTCTTTTGACATATAGTACTGACTTAGCGTCTTTGTGGCATATAGTACTAAACTATCACTTATGTGACATATAGTACTGACTTAGCGTCTTTGTGACATATAGTACTGACTTAGCGTCTTTGTGACATATAGTACTGACTTAGCGTCTTTGTGACATATAGTACTGACTTAGCGTCTTTGTGACATATAGTACTGACGTAGGGTCTTGTTACATATAGTACTGACCTAGCGTCTTTGTGGCATATAGTACTGACCTAGCGTCTTTGTGGCATATAGTACTAAACTATCACTTATGTGACATATAGTACTGACTTAGCGTCTTTGTGACATATAGTACTGACTTAGCGTCTTTGTGGCATATAGTACTGACCTAGCGTCTTTGTTACATATAGTATTGACCTATCGTCATTGTGACCTAAAGTAAATGAATTTGTTGCTTTTCTAATGGGATTAAGCATATATATATATTGCTTAAATCCCATTAGAAAAGCAACAAATTCATTTACTTTAGGTCACAATGACGATAGGTCAATACTATATGTAACAAAGACGCTAGGTCAGTACTATATGCCACAAAGACGCTAAGTCAGTACTATATGTCACAAAGACGCTAAGTCAGTACTATATGTCACATAAGTGATAGTTAGTACTATATGCCACAAAGACGCTAGGTCAGTACTATATGCCACAAAGACGCTAGGTCAGTACTATATGTAACAAAGACCCTACGTCAGTACTATATGCACAAAGACGCTAAGTCAGTACTATATGTCACAAAGACGCTAAGTCAGTACTATATGTCACAAAGACGCTAAGTCAGTACTATATGTCACAAAGACGCTAAGTCAGTACTATATGTCACATAAGTGATAGTTTAGTACTATATGCCACAAAGACGCTAAGTCAGTACTATATGTCACAAAGACGCTAAGTCAGTACTATATGTCACAAAGACGCTAAGTCAGTACTATATGTCACAAAGACGCTAAGTCAGTACTATATGTCACAAAGACGCTAAGTCAGTACTATATGTCACATAAGTGATAGTTTAGTACTATATGCCACAAAGACGCTAAGTCAATACTATATGTCCCAAAGACGCTAAGTCAGTACTATATGTCACAAAGACACTAAGTCAGTACTATATGACACACAGGTGCTAGTTTAGTACTATATGCCACAAAGACGCTAAGTCAGTACTATATGTCACAAAGACGCTAAGTTAGTACTATATGTCACATAAGTGATAGTTTAGTACTATATGTCACAAAGACGCTAGGTCAGTACTATATGTAACAAAGACGCTAAGTCAGTACTATATGTCACAGAGACGCTAGGTCAGTACTATATGTCACAAAGACGCTAGGTCAGTACTATATGTCACATAAGTGATAGTTTAGTACTATATGCCACAAAGACGCTAAGTCAATACTATATGTCCCAAAGACGCTAAGTCAGTACTATATGTCCCAAAGACGCTAAGTCAGTACTATATGTCACAAAGACGCTAAGTCAGTACTATATGACACACAGGTGCTATTTTAGTACTATATGCCACAAAGACGCTAAGTCAGTACTATATGTCACAAAGACGCTAAGTCAGTACTATATGACACACAGGTGCTAGGTCAGTACTATATGTCACAAAGACGCTAAGTCGGTTCTATATGGCACATGGGAGCTAAGTCAGTACTTTATGTCACAAAGACAATAGGTCACTAGTATATGTCACAAAGACGCTAAGTCAGTACTATATGACACATGGGTGCTAGGACAGTACTATATGTCACAAAGAAGCCAAGTCAGTAAGTATATAACAAAGATGCTAGGTCAGTGCTATACGTCATATAGGTGCTAGGACAGTACTATATGTCACAAAGACACTAGGTCAGTACTTTAAGTCACAAATACGCTAAGGTAGCACTTTAGGGCACAGCGGCACAATAAGTCCATCCTATTCGTGTACAACCTATGGTTTTGTGTCTTCTGAGCCTCAATTCACCAAGGGAATGCACTATTTTGAATGACTAAAATGCTACACACATTCATTAATTATAAGGGTAAGGCTGTAGGCAAGCAAGCAAAAGGTAGACAAGAATACAAGTAGTAAATAACATCAAGAGATGGGCGAACATCAATCTGACAGAATGTAAGTCAGGGCGAGAGACAGACAGTGTTGGAGATCCATTGTAGCCAACCTTCATTCTGGAGACGGCACCTAATTGAGTAATTGAACCTGCTCAAGCTTTGAACATCAATGACAAGCATCGTGTTTTTGTACGATCAATGTGGTTGTACATCATTCTTGAAAGAATAAATCAGACATTGTTGATAATGATGGGTGCAATAACAAAAGACAATAAGGCAACAGAAAATGGCTAGACAAATGCAATCCTACAGAACAAAACAAAACAAAAAAAAATTACGATGACGGAAATGAGTTTCTGAGAAGAATGCATAACGTATCAAGAAGAGAGAAAATCAGAAATGATTAAATCAGGACTAAAGTGGGGGTGATTGCAGCGCTAGATTTCATTAGAAAACATCAAATGAAATGGTTCGGCCACATAACTAATCTACCAACGGACAGTATACCGCAACAAGCAATGATGTACAGACCAAATGGAACCAGAAGAAGAGGACGACCATGTAAACAATGGACAGAGGGAATAGCAGAGTCCATGGTAGTCTCGATATATGGAGCCCATAAACGGGCACTCTCCCGCTGTTTATGCTTCATCTCGACACCGCAAGATACAAGAGGAACTAGATGAGATGCGATGAGTGGAGATAAAAGTTAATTCTCCATGCTCCGTTTGAAGCTGCCCACACTTACTGAATATCTGCGACATTATCCAAGATTCTCCACTGGATTTCCACCAGCGCTGGCCCCGTGCTGACTGGTCTGTGAAGAACTTCCGTGAAAACTGGACTCAGCAGCTCTGTGTATGTTCAAAGGCTACAGTGTGATATCGCCATTTGAAGCTTACAGTTAGTCTATATGTTGTCATGTTAGTTGGTTGATTGGGTGGGTGAGTGGGCTGGCTGACTGGCTGGATAGTTGGTTAGTTGGCTGGTTGCCTGGGTGGTTGGTTGATTGGTTGGTTGTTGGCTGGTGGTTGGTTGGTTGGTTGGTTAGCTAGGTGGTGTGGTTGGCTGGTTGGTTGGCTGGTTGGTTGGCTAGTGATTGGTTGGTTGGTTGGCTAGGTGGTTGGGTGGTTATTTGGCTAGGTGGTTGATTGGTGGTTGGCTAGGTGGTTGATTGGTTGGTTGGTTAGTTGGTTGGCTAGGTGGTAGTTGGTTGGGCGGCTGGTTGGCTAGTGTTTGGTTGGTTGGTTGGTTGTTTGGTTGGCTATGTGGTTGGTTGGGTGGTGGATGGTTGGGTGGTTGGTTGGCTAGGTGGTTAGTTGATTGGTTGGTTGGTTGCCTGAGTGGTTGGTTGATTGATTGGTTGATTGGCTAGGTGGTTGGTTGGTTGGTTAGCTAGGTGGTTGGTTGGTTGATTGGGTGGGTGGGTGGGCTGGCTGGCTGACTGGCTGGATAGTTGGTTAGTTGGCTGGTTGCCTGAGTGGTTGGTTGATTGGTTGGTTGGTTGCCTGAGTGGTGGTTGATGGTGGTTGGTTGGGTGGTTGGTTGGTTAGTTGGTTGGTTAGCTAGGTGGTTGGTTGGGTGGGTGGGTGGGCTGGCTGACTGGCTGGATAGTTGGTTAGTTGGCTGGTTGCCTGGGTGGTTGGTGGTTGGTTGGCTAGATGGTTGGTTGGTTGGTTAGCTAGGTGGTTGGTTGGTTGGGTGGTTGGTGGCTAGTTGATGGTTGGTTGGTGGTGGCTAGGTGGTTGGTTGGTTGGCTAGGTGGTTGATTGGTGGTTAGTTGGTTGGCTAGGTGGTTAATTGGTTGGGCAGCTGGTTGGCTAGGTGCTTGATTGGTTGGTTGATTGGTTGGTTGGTTGGGTGGTTGGTTGGCCTAAGTGTTAATTGGTTGGGTGGTTGGTTGGCTAGGTGCTTGGTGGTGTGGTTGGTTGCTATGTGGTGGTTGGTTGGGTGGGTGGTTAGTTGGCTAGGTGATTGGCGGGTTGGTTGGCTAGGTGGTTGGTTGGTTGGTTGGTTGGTTGGTTGGCTAGGTGCTTGGTTGGTTGGTTGGTTGGCTATGTGGTTGGGTGGTTAGTTAGTTGGTTGGCTAGGTGGTTATTTGGGTTTGGGTTTTCTAGGTAGGTGGATGGTTGGTTGGTTGGCTGGTTGGTTGGTTGGTTGGTTGGTTGGCTAGGTGCTTGGTTGGTTGATTGGTTGGCTATGTGGTTGGGTGGTTAGTTGGTTGGTTGACTAGGGGGTTTGGGTTTGGTTGGTTGGTTGGTTGGTTGGTTGTCTAGGTGGGGGGGTGGTTAGTTGGTTGTTTGTGAATCAGTTTGAAGCCTGAGGCCTAACTCTTAAGTCCGATGCATTGGCGTTCTTCTTCTTCTTTTGCTGCGTTCACCCGGAGATTTTTGTTTTCGGGTGTGATTGCTTTGTGCCTGCTTGCGCCGTTAGGCCGACACATGCGACTTCTGCGGGTGTTTGTTGACCGGGTTATCCTTCCCGGGTCATGTGCGTTCAATTCGCATGACCCGGGTACAGGGCTTGTGGCTATCGGAGTCTGGCGGGGTGTAGAGACTGAAACCTGGCCAGGTACCACAGTACCAACTTTCCTGGGGTCTACGTAGCAGAGCTCTGTTTCCCCTCTCCAAGCCCAGTAAGCAGCGAGATGGGCAAGATCAGTAATAGAACTACATATATCAGGAGCGACATATTAGGGTGCGATCGGGTCATTGCTGTCAGGTCTTATTAGATATGGCTGAACTACCGTATAACAGTAGACGCTACTACCTACTTTCTGTTAGCACCGAATGTTTGGGCGGCGCTCACCAAACCAGATACTTAGCATTGTGCCAGTGGCTTCAGGCTGAGGAGCGCAGTTGGGAGGGTAAAAGCCATATCCTGGTGTGAGGAAATGCAACCTAAAGAACTAAATGTCATGGCAGGGCAGACCAGGCCTTAAGCCTTGGTCAACAACTGGTCTAAGATGGAATCACCGACAGTTAGACAATTAGAGTATTGCTTTGCTGATCCAGCAGCTTCTACAGTCTGTCTTGTTCCAGACGTATTGGTGTTACCTCTGGGGGGGGGGGGGGGGCTGCGTGGTCTCGAGGTATGGTGTCCGCCTCGAGTGCTGGAGGTACCCGGGTTCAAGCCCCGGTGATGACCGGGATTTTTTCTCGTGGACTTCTAGTAATAAATTTCCCCTGGTCTCTGGGTAGTGAGATCGGACGCCCGTGTGTATTGTTGCGCACGTAAAAAATCCCTTGGCAGTTGGAAATCGAAAAAGATAGCCTAACGGCGCTGCCCGGGCAAAATTTCGAGTTAAAAATCTACCCAAAGTATTTCAGGATCCTCAGCCGGTGCTACGGAGTTCGTGCACTGAGATGAGTTTCTCCAGACTCAGGTTTGAGTTAGGAGGAGAACGGAGCACTTATGGGTTGCACCCATGTGCCGTGATGTTGATCCATCGACTAAACTGAGAGAAACTGAGAAAACTGGGGTAAACTAGGCAACACATGGTCTCTACAACTCAGCCCAGGCTGTGCTGTGAAAGTCTATATAACTCCATCCTGGCCTTACCGCTATGGGTGCAGTTGTGCCTTTTTTGAAGCACAATGTAACGAACTATCGTCTATCAAAGCGCGCGCGCGCGCGCACGCACGCACGCACACACACACACACACACACACACACACACACACACACTCTCTCTCTCACACACACAGAGACAAACACCAGAAGTAACTTACTAGCATCCTTGGCGAAATCCAACGAGGACACATATTTGGCGAATTCCACTTCTGCCAATTTGGGCTGCTTGGGTATTAATTTGGCTTTCATTGTCAGTGAACGAGACTGGATGGCTGTCAACCTTGAAAATAAACACTGTACTTATAGACTGAAGCGGAGAGTAAGAAATTACTCGAAACAAAAGATTAAAGGTCAGGAATCATCCATTCATCCAGTGCCTTGTCGGCTGGCGTGGGCGATCATGCTTCTCCACAAATTTTGATCTCCGACGTCATGGATCAATTCATGTATTGACTCCCTTCCGCGCCATGACACAAGACTGTCAAGAATTTTCTCACTTTGTCTTCCTCTATCTCTCTTTCTATAAATCTTTCCGGTTGTCACAACATGTTCCAGGTTTTGTCGGATCATCATATCCTTTAAAAATATTCAATTGTGATGACAAAAACCATAATATTTTAGACACAAACAAGATGATAGCCACTGAGCGAGAGGAATCGTCAATCTGTCTGCACATCCGTCACATCTGTAATTATGGGTGTGTCCGGGGGAACAGGTGGATGAATGGTGTTAGAGAGAGGAATCGTCATTCTGTCTGCACATCCGTCACATCTGTAATATGGGTGTGTCGGGGAACAGGTGGAGAGTGGTGTTAGAGAGAGGAATCGTCAGTCTGTCTGCACATCCGTCACATCTGTAATTATGGGTGTGTCCGGGGGAGCAGGTGGATGAGTAGTGTTAGAGAGAGGAATCGTCAGTCTGTCTGCACATCCGTCACATCTGTAATATGGGTGTGTCCGGGGGAGCAGGTGGATGAGTGGGACGGTGTTAGAGAGGGGAGACCAGAGACGGGAGTAGGCAGAATGAGTGAGGGAGAGGGACATGGCGACAGATAGAGAAGCAGAGAGAAAGAGACAGATTCACACAGACAGACAGACAGACAGACAGACAGACAGACAGACAGACAGACAGACAGACAGACAAACAGACAGACAGACAGACAGAGGCAGAAAGAGACACATATGTAGATAGAGAGAGCGACAGAGACACAGAGAGAGGTAGAGAGAGATACAGAGGCATAGAGAGACACAGAGAGAGAGAGAGACAGAGACACACGCATAGACAGAGATATAGAGAGAGCGACTGAGACAGAGAGAGACAGAGAGAGAGAGAGAAGAGAGAGAGAGAGAGAGAGAGAGAGAGAGAGAGAGAGAGAGACACACACAATCAGAAACAGAGATAGACGATACAGACAGAAATAGAGAGAGAGACAGAGATACAACTATCAAATAAACCATTGCGGCATACAAACCCAAGACGTGACAAACAAGACCAGTACGTGTAATATGTGAACACGTCATGTAAAGTCACAGATGAAGGCCCTTCTCCGCGCTAAAAGTCGTACTGGGTCTATGGTCAGTACACAAATGTACAGACCCTTGTACATCCATGAGGAGTATTGGGTATTTGATGCTAGTCCCATTCTTTATAGACCAATCGGTAATTAACGGATCTCTTCTTCCTCTTCTCCTCCTCTTCCTCCATTTACCTCAAGGAAGTGTATGGGGGAGTTCTAAAGACCTTTCACATGCTCTTTCTAACGCCCTTGTAATTTGGGTAATCATTTCTCTAAGGTGTCTTGATACCATCAGTCCATCTTTTACATGGTCTTTCCCTAGCTCAGCATCCATTATATTTGAATTATTCTTTCATGCGGCTCTAGTGTCCGGTCGGTATCATTGGCATTCTCGTGAGATGGCCAAACCAATTGTTCTGTTGTACTTTAACATAACGGGTGATGGGGTTAATATCTCGTCGGCCCTCTTTACTTCCCACAACTTTTCATGGTACTCATTTAGGCTGGGTCGGCTTGGGTGCCTGGATCGGCTTGGGAGCTCAGGTCAGTTTTTATTCCCCGCTTCGAGAGGACTTCGAACACGTGCCCACCGTGGAGGTCAGCACGGCCGAATGGTTACAAGCGCTGACTTTTACACATCCGGTGTGCTGATGCCGAGGTAGCGGGTTCAACCCCTACACCGGTCTAATGGACTAAAATGTTGACTTCTCGTCCTTAACTTGGAGACATAATTATAAGTACCTCAGAAGACTGAGTGGGGTTTGTCTGATGGCGAGGACACTAGTAACAGGGAAAAGTTAGCCCACACGCAAAAATAACCCAATGCACTAGAAGTAGTAACAGGTGTGTGTGTGACTACGCTAGAGTTCAAAGCAAGCCCAAAGAACACACACACACACACACATACACACACACACAGACACACACACATGACCACCATGTCGATATGCACGCATATTAGCCACTGCGTGCCCGTCATCATCATGTGCCATACTTATAAGCCTGGGGATGATTATAGTTCGCCGTCTCAAGCTTCTTCTTCTTTTTCTTCTTCTTCTTTCGTTCGCTTGAAATATGTCTATAACTGCAATGCTGTCTCTTGTATGAATTTAACTGTCTTTTTCAGTTCACACAGTGGTCCATAAAGTTTATCTTCCACTGTCGTCTCTCTAGGCCAGAAGGTTTGCCTAGATATATTATATTTTGGGCAGTATGTGCTCTGCTGTCTGCGACGCCCAAACCACATGTGCACATGGCTGTTTCACCAAACTTGAATTTTGTATACATGTGGTTGTGTAATCTATTGTGCCTGTTCTGAGGCGCAGAATAATGACTTGTTCTGGTCTGTCCATAATGTGGTAGTCATCTTGAGCAGGTTTGGTGGCTTTCTGACTGATTTGATCATTCGCCGTCTCAAGCAATCATCAGTCTCGGAACTTGCTATGTGCTCTCTTCCTGTTGATGTTGTTTGTTCAAGTCATCTATGTAATTGTTTTTGTTTATGTTTGGTGTGTTTTCACGGCCTTCATTTTACAATGTTTGCTCCGTTTGTTTATTGTACATGTAACTTTAAAGATAAATACCTGATATGGGAAGGGTGAGTGATTGGAAGGGTCGAATATAAGACAAGCCTGCTTACACAATTTGTGACCCTTTAAAAATAAAGTTCACTCGTTCGTTCGTTCGTTCATTCGTTCATTTGTTCATTCATTCCCACTGTCTTCCTCTGCTCTGTTACCACCACGCTGGCCAGTTGTCACTAAGTGCGCAAGCTTATTTCTCCCCATAACGTGTCCCGTGAGTGTTGGACTGTGTACATTGAAATATGGCTTCAATGTGTACTCACCTCTCTTGTAAAGCCGCAATATCCTGAAAATGCAGAGACAACCCATTTTCACAAACTATACATTTCATATTAGAGAGAAACATTTACAAACACATATACATCAAATATTAGAGAAAAACGTTAACACAAAATATACATTAAATATTAGACAGAAATATTTACACTAAATATACATTAAATATTAGAGAAAAACGGTTGCACATGTCACATGCCTGTGGTCATTGCCATTAAGGTGAGTGGCCGTACAAGATAAACAGTTCACGAGATAAAATGGGGCGGATGGTGGGTCCCCAGAGGGCGTAAATGAGAGGACAGTAATTGAAGGGGCGAGCTGAGAAGAGGTCAGCTGGTGAGGCAGACAGTTGGAGCAGTGAGGTTGTGGGGTGTGTGTGAGGCAATGTGGGGCATAGAATTGTTTAAAAAGACAGGGACAAAAATTGACGGGCAGTTAATGTTTGAACTCCCAGCTGAGAGGGGTTGAGTGTAGACAGACAGGAGAAGGTCATGGTCTGATAAAGTGAAGAATTGTGACGGAGTTTTTGGGAAAATAACTCCGCACTGTGGGTTCCAGGGATAGTGAGTGGAATTCGAGACCCATAGTGGGTGACTTTGAGTCGGGCCTAGAGAGAGGCTAGTATACCTGTCGTGTGGGACGAGATTTTTGTAGCCTTGAGAGACAGGGATATTCGAAGTGTTCCATCGGGAATGGAGATATATTCTTAGAGAAATTTTTGTTCCCGGATTTATATGCTACATGTGTCTGTGTTAATTCATCATTAAAGGAATATTATGTGCGCAAATTAACGCTTGTTCACTGACTGGTTTGGGTGTGATGCATCTTGGTAATCTGGTCAACTCATATGTTACAAGGACACCTAGACACAACATGCCA
>JACEFZ010014661.1:0-30009 GCA_014155875.1 Cepaea nemoralis | reverse complement strand
GGGGGGGACCCGGGTCTTTACTTTTGGGGCAAAAGGGGGGTTTTGGATTTTTTCATACATGACTTAGGGACGTCTTACATGTGCTAGTGTTGATATCACACATGACTTAGGGACGTCTTACCTGTGCTAGTGTTGATGTCATACATGACTTAGGGACGTCTTACATGTGCTAGTGTTGATATCATACATGACTTAGGGACGTCTTACATGTGCTAGTGTTGATATCATACATGACTTAGGGACGTCTTACATGTGCTAGTGTTGATATCACACATGACTTAGGGACGTCTTACCTGTGCTAGTGTTGATATCACACATGACTTAGGGACGTCTTACATGTGCTAGTGTTGATATCACACATGACTTAGGGACGTCTTACAGAAGCTAAGGTTTATTTCGAAAATGATTTAGGGACGTCTTACATGTGCTAGTGTTGATTTCATACATGACTTAGGAACGTCTTACATGTGCTAGTGTTGATTTCTTACATGACTTAGGGACGTCTTACATGTGCTAGTGTTGATATCATACATGACTTAGGGACGTCTTACCTGTGCTAGTGTTGATGTCATACATGACTTAGGGACGTCTTACATGTGCTAGTGTTGATATCATACATGACTTAGGAACGTCTTACATGTGCTAGTGTTGATATCATACATGACTTAGGGACGTCTTACATGTGCTAGTGTTGATTTCAGACTTAAATTAATGACGTATCAGAGATCAGTGTTGCCATCTCCCTTTGATAAAAAAGCACCAAAATCGACCCCAAAAAGCACTAAAAACACCAAGAATGTTTAGGAAGCACCAAAACAAAAAGCACCAACTGTTTTTATTACAAATGTAACAAGGTAGCACAGTATAATTTATTATTAGCACTTCATATTACAATGAAGTTTATTCCAGATCCGCCAAATCCCAATCAGAACTACTTTCGAGCCAATAAAGCACCAAATTGCAGTACTATTTTTGGGAAATCACAAAAACAAGCACTGGTGGTATTTGTCACAAAGTGAATGTTGACTAAGTGACAGATAGAGTGGCTATGGTTGTGTCTAGGGTATGTCCTTGTAACAATATGAGGTTGAACAACAGATTAACCAAGATGCATCACACCCAAACACCAGTCAGTGAACAAGCGTTAATTTGCGCACATAATATTCCTTTAATGATGAATTAACACAGACACATGTAGCATATAAATCCAGGAACAATAATTCTCTAAGAATATATCTCCATCCCCGATGGAACACTTCGAATACCCCTGCCTCTCAAGGCTACAAAAATCTCGTCCCACACGACAGGTATACTAGCCTCTCTCTAGGCCCGACTCAAAGTCACCCACTATGGGTCTCGAATTCCACTCACTATCCCTGGAACCCACAGTGCGGAGTTATCTTCCAAAACTCCGTCACAATTCTTCACTTTATCAGACCATGACTTCTCCTGGTCTGGTCTACACTCAACTCCCTCTCAGCTCGGGAGTTCAAACATTAACTCCCCCCGTCAGTCTTTGTCCCTCTCTTCTCAACAATTCCATCCCCCACAATGCCTCACACACAACACACAACCTCACTGCTCCAACTGTCTGCCCCTTCTTGCAGCCCCTCTCCCTTACCGTTTATCTCCTTATATTCTCTTTCCGGTGAATGCCCTTTCACCTCTTGAACTGTTTATATTGTACGGCCACTCACCTTAATGCCACTGAACACAGGCATGTGACACTACCCCACCCTCAAAAGAAAACAATCGTTTTCAAATGTTGGGCGACTAATACTTATCAAATATGTGACCCAGACACATTGCCTGGGTAGTCGTAAGTATAAATCCAACTTACTCTAGCTACCACATTACATAATACAATCAAATACTCATAGTAAACTCCCATAAGTCCCCACACATAAATACAAACAACTTTCTATCTTTTGTATCAATGCATGAACTAATACATCACATAATAATAATAATAATAATAATAATAATAATAATAATAATAATAATAATAATAATACATCATAGAAAAGCATTATACTTATGTACCCACAGGTCTCTTACTACTTCACGACCACACAATACTATTGTGTACCGACCCTATATCAGGTGGTTCTGTTCTTGCCATTAACCCACCTCTAGATTCCTGTCGATGCTGTGTCTACCTTTCATGTACCCATCACCTCATGGTACCTCTCTACAATTACAACATCTGTTTGTTATCCCTAGCCCTGGGTCAGTAATGTCGCGACAACTCTTTTGACCTGACTTAACTTTCCTATCTGTATATTGCACCGTTACACTTGAGTCTCTGTTTAGTCTGAACTCTTTATTCAATCTTGGCCCATATATCTGGCACCTTTCTTTCTGCTGCATACGCCTTATGCCTATGTGCCCTGCACATGCACTATCCTGAGCTGTTCTAGTATATCGGTCTCTATGTGTTAACGGTAATACTACTTGCCCACATGCAGTTCCGCCATCTGAAAAGTGGCGAGTACGAACATTGTTCTTCCTCTCGAAGCACCATCTACCTTTCTTTGACTGCCTATGTTCTACTCTCCTACACCCATGTGAACATTTGTTCAGAGTAGTATCTTGTCTCTTGGGAGCCACTAGCACTATATTTGGGATCCATTCTCATCTGCTCAGCTGTACTATCCTTGTCCTGAGTTCCTGTGTCTACTTCAAGTGCCTCTTCTACCTCAGCTATACTCTCTAATTTAGGTTCTCTTGTGGTAACTACCTCATTACTGCTTACACTATATTTTTGGTCCCAATAAACTACTTCCTCTTCTGTACACTCTTTAACTCCTATAACATTTCCTATGATGAGATCTGCCACTGGTGAGTCTAAAACACATGCTGTCACTCTTCCTGTTATGTATGGTGTTTTTTACTGTTATCCACGGCTATTGGGTAGAATTCTACTGTCCCATTAAATGTTATGGATCTAATCTTTTTTCCTGTATAATCCGAGGGTTGCACTAAACTCTTTCTCACCCCGATGGACGTACATCCGGAATCCCTAATTGTTAACGCTGGCCTATCATTAACAAACCCATGATGCATCTTCAGACTTCCTCCTTCATGCACTGCTGATCCTGCTTTAACTGTGTGACCACATATTAAGACTGGCTGACCATCTTTTTCAAAAAGAGGTTTGGCACCCACTACAATCTTCATTGTTCAGCGTCTCAATTACTTGTGCTGCATTTGAGTGCTCTGTTTCTCTCATCCTACATTGATGACTGACATGCCCCTTCCTTCCACATTTGAAACAAGTAATCTCCCTTTTAGTGTTGTTCGTTGGTCCATCTGCTGGTTGTGCATCACACTCTGCTGCCCTGTGTCTCCAGCTCCCACAATTCCAACATCCGGCATAATTTGGACGTCTCTGGAAGTTCCCTCTTCTATATGGGTACCGTCCTACTCTACCAACATTGTTTCCTCGGAAACCATTATCTTGAAGTTCTTGCTGCTCACCTTTCTGTGCTGAATCCACACTTTTCGCCCTTGGTCTGATGACTGGATTCTGGTCCTGTTTAGTGTACGCTGCACAGACTATTTCCTCACTCATTAGTTTCCCAATAGAACTGTTAGGATGTGCCGTCATATAGTTTTGCCCTAACTGAGACATTGTGTCTATGTCCTTTGGCTTCCGTTCCTCAAAGAAAGCTACTAAGTTAGAATTGCATGCAGATACTACCTTGTCTCTTAACATTAGATCTACTAATTTATTAAAATCTTTCCCTACTTCTGCAAGCTCCATCCATTTGTTAAATGTATTCTTTACAGTGTTAACAAAGTCTGTGAAATCTTGATTTGTCTCTGGCACTAACTGTCTAAACTTTGTCCTATATCCATATTCAGTTAGTTGGAACTTTGTCAGCAAACGTTGACGTAAGATAGTGTAGTTGTTCCTTTCTTCTACAGGTAAATTGAACATGGTGTCTAGTGCCTTGCCCGTAAGAAGCTCTCCTAGTCTAATAGCATACTGTTCTTCGGGGATGCCTAATACTTTCGCACTTGCTTGAAATCTGTCCAAATAAGATTCAAGGTTGTCTCGGTCCGTAAAGTATGGCAGTTTTAATCTCTGTGACGACTGCGACGTTCTTCTGCTTTCCTCACTTTGACCTTTCGAAGATAGTTCTAGTTTTCTTAACTCGATTTCAGCTAGTTTTACTTGTGTCTCTTCCTGTAGACGCTTGTTTTCTATTTCAGCTAATTTTACTTGTGTCTCTTCCTGTAGACGCTTGTTTTCTATTTCAGCTAATTTTACTTGTGTCGCTTCCTGTAGACGCTTGTTTTCTATTTCAGCTAGTTTTACTTGTGTCACTTCCTGTAGACGCTTGTTTTCTATTTCAGCTAGTTTTACTTCCTGTAGACGTTTGTCCTCGAGTTCTGCCTGTCTCTGTTCTCTTTCGGCTTGTCTCTGGTCTCTTTCAATCTGTTGTTGTTCTTTTGCTTCGGCATACTCTTGTAACTCTTTACCTTTCAGGCCTATTCTTTCACCTGCTTCAATATAGTCCATTAAAGTAGGCATCTTGTACTTGTGGACACGTTGCTGTGAATCAGCCAACTATAAATGTGAAGACTCTGCTGTTAGTCTTTGTGTCACTTCCCTAAGTACACCCGCACTCAGTGTGTACGTAAATCCGTAGTGCTACAATATCACTCTGTACTCACCCAGTCACTCTATTAGCACTAGGTAGTGAGGGGGGAAGTATCACCTATACTCCCTTATATCTATATATCTATGACCAAAAGTTCATAAAGTCCCTGGAAATATTGTTAAACATACATATCAATACATATACAAACAAATGGATGATAATACTAAGTGATGACTATCCAACGCTAGACTTCACAAGCTGAGTACACGGAGACGATGATGACACAGAAATAAACCACAGTAACAACCACAAGCTTGTGTAGAGACATCCACAGTGCGCGTAAAATAAAAATATAAATTGACCAAGACCACTAGAAAGCAGGAATGACGAAAGATCACAATAAAAAACATATATCCGAACACAACAAATATTATATGTAAATATAACGAAAAGAAAGAGAGAAAGAAAAAGAATATATACTGAAAATATACACAGATCTGACGTCAGACAACTCGGCTCTAGATATTGGTTAAGACTATTTCAATGCCCCTGCACGATACGTCAACTCATTAACGTTTTTCTTACAAAAATATCGTAAGCACCAGAAAGACAAATAAATTATTGTGCTGTATCCCGACTCTCGAGAAACACCCCAACAAATCCCCTACTCTTGACAAACACTGGACCACATACAAGTAACAGCTTAACAACCGAAAACAATATTTATAAGACAATGAGCAGCAAACAGAATGTCCACATCGTTGGCCGATAAATATGTGCCCACTAATCCGTCGCCAAAAGTTCTTTTTATTCAATGTCTACGACGCTAGATTTCAAACCGACTTCTTGTTTTGTTGCGTGGTTATTGAATTCACGTGGTGATCAAAAGTTCCAACTGTCGACAAAAGTTGAAGATGATAGTGATATCCGTAACGTTATTGTACTTTCTCTGTACGTGGTAATAATCCAAAGTGTTCTTTCGATTTGTTGTTACTCTCGTTGCGGAGATGGCGCTTCGCTGTATCATATATGTTATAGATTCACCAAAAGAAAAGACCAAAATAATGGCAATAAATGTTCAACGCTTTCACTCTGTACCGCCAGTTCTTTTTGGCAACTGTATGCAACTATGTTCGCGGAGATGCCACGTCATCAATCGTTGACAAAATGTTTGCTGATTATAAGGTAATGCACACAAAGGGCTTTTAACAAAGCCGAACATAAAGTCTAGTTTCACACAAAACCAGCTTGTTTATCCAGTTCCACTATGGAACATCTCAGTAACTTTCCACTGTCCACGGCCTTGACCTTGCCGGACACCTCAATTTCTCTTTATCACTCTCAGTGAAAAATTCCTCCGTAACACAGTTTTTCACACAAACACTTGACAGCCCCACCCGGCTGCGGTAGGGGTACTGTTACTATCTCCTTCAGTCAACTGTCCGTCAAATCAGCGACTGCCAATTTTTCTCTGTTTTCCAAACATGTACTTCCCCAGTACCTGGACGCTGGTGTACCCATCCGTCCTATTTACTGCGTCGAATAATCTTGACCAGTCAACTTGCAACAACACAGTGCGATTGCCTCCAGCACACACACACACCTGTCAATATCTTTGATTTTCTTCAATCCTTGGTTCAATCCTGTCAAACACACACACTTTAGGACTGACCGCACTTGTTACAAACACTGTTTGTCCACTCGAATTTACCTGTGCTGTCCTTGACCAAACACCCCTGCTACTCCAATCGACTCTCCCGGTCGATTTGTCCTGCGTTAAATCTTGGCGTCCCCGCCTCGTCTGTTTATGCGTGCTGACCGCCGTTAATTTACCTGTAGTGGACTTGACGTGAACTGACTGCTCGCCTGTGACCTCCGCCGCGCATTTTCCCCGCGCGCTGACAGTTTTTCTTGGATGTGGCGTCTTATACACACCAAAGAGTTGCTGTTAATTTCTTGACGCAGTACTGTCTAAATTGATGGAACTAAGTCACAGATAATAACTCCTCTCTTTCAGCGAAGAGCCCACAGATATCTCAATATTGCACGGTGTTCCTTGACCGAATGCAGCTGTGGTTTGTAATCCTGTCTTCGCCTACTGGCCATTACTGGATTGAACTTGGAAAACCATGTTGTTGCGCTTAATGAACTGATTCGTACTGATGTAAAATACCGAAGTCCAAGATCGGACAGCCCTCAAAAATCTTCTCTGTCACAAAGTGAATGTTGACTAAGTGACAGATAGAGTGGCTATGGTTGTGTCTAGGGTATGTCCTTGTAACAATATGAGGTTGAACAACAGATTAACCAAGATGCATCACACCCAAACACCAGTCAGTGAACAAGCGTTAATTTGCGCACATAATATTCCTTTAATGATGAATTAACACAGACACATGTAGCATATAAATCCAGGAACAATAATTCTCTAAGAATATATCTCCATCCCCGATGGAACACTTCGAATACCCCTGCCTCTCAAGGCTACAAAAATCTCGTCCCACACGACAGGTATACTAGCCTCTCTCTAGGCCCGACTCAAAGTCACCCACTATGGGTCTCGAATTCCACTCACTATCCCTGGAACCCACAGTGCGGAGTTATCTTCCAAAACTCCGTCACAATTCTTCACTTTATCAGACCATGACCTTCTCCTGGTCTGGTCTACACTCAACTCCCTCTCAGCTCGGAGTTCAAACATTAACTCCCCCCGTCAGTCTTTGTCCCTCTCTTCTCAACAATTCCATCCCCCACAATGCCTCACACACAACACACAACCTCACTGCTCCAACTGTCTGCCCCTTCTTGCAGCCCCTCTCCCTTACCGTTTATCTCCTTATATTCTCTTTCCGGTGAATGCCCTTTCACCTCTTGAACTGTTTATATTGTACGGCCACTCACCTTAATGCCACTGAACACAGGCATGTGACAGTATTCATTCAAAATGTTATAAAGTAGCACATTATAATTTATTATTATCACTGAATATTAGAATGAAGTTTATTCCAGATTTGCCAAATCCCAGTCAAACAACTCCTCTTCAGTTTATGTAGCTATTTCCTGCTGTGTTTGCTCCTGCGATGATGAGGATGAGGAGGATGATTGAAAGAAACATGTATATGCCTCCTGTGATCCAATTTTTCGCAGAATATCCTTAGGTAGTTTATAATCATGACAGCATTTGCCATATCTTTTCATTCCATATCTAATAGTCAAAACAGCTGTCAAACTCTTGATGCTTCATTCTGTTACACAATGTTGATTTTATAACTCCCATCTGCAGATTCCATCAGAAATGAACTGGGTGTTTTGTGGGGGACTATTGTGTTGACATTCTGGCGGCGGCGGCATTATGCACAGTGCATCTGTGCGGGCTGTTGTTTGTCGTGTCTTTTCCACTTTTCACATTGGGCAGTGGGGAGCATTTCGTATGATATTCACTGGCACAGGAACGGAGCATAATGGGGACGACCCGTTGCTGTGAAGTTGGAACTGCGACTAACTAACTAACTAACTCCCATCTGACTGAAAATAGGCGCCACGTCCGCATTAGAATGGGGTAAAATGAGCACAATTAAAGCTAAATCTGTAAGATCTTGGAAAGGATTTTCACCGGTGGCATCCCTGTATGAGGATATTTCTGCCCACAGTCCAAGTGTGTCAGAGGTCTGTATCCACTGCAAATGATGAAGTTTTCTCCACTGGAAATCGATGCGAGTGAGAGTAGCTGCATCTTCTACAAACATTTTAGCAAGATCCAATATGCAGGGCTTCATTGGCTGTAGACATTCACTTCCACTAAGACATGACATGGACTGCAACACTCGAACGTTATCCAGCAAACATAAACGCAGCTGTGTCAATAGCTCTATTAAAAACTGGATGCACCTTCCACGAATGTCTTTCTCATCAGGAAACTTGTAGTCTGCTATTTCTTTCTCAAACTCATAACCTAGATTGGGATTAGGATCTAAATAATCTTGAATAGCATCACTTTCAGTTATTTTTTCCCCAGGAATAGCAATCTTTGAACTGATAGAATCAGTGAGCTGGACAAGGTCGCTGACTAGTTTTGTTGGATCCTGTATATCTGCTTCAAATTTCTTATTCACACTTTGAACTTCTCCGAGAATATGCTGGAGAAATATGAGATACACATAGTTTTTCATGTCGCTGTACATAGAATGTAGAAGTTCTGCTGTATAACAGCGCTCGTTGAGTCTTGCTACACCAAAATGAGTTGTGAGCTCGACCCACTGCTGCAATATTATGACAATGGCAGATTGACATCCATCGTGTCTGGCTTAATTGAACAATCTTCAGCGGATGTTGTCCATCATTTATTGAAGCAAAAAGCTCAATAACACAATTGTAATCTCCAGCAATAACAATATTTTGTCCCCTGTATATCTGTGCTAATACGTAGTCTAACTGTTCGTAAAATAAAGGTTGGTAATTGTAATTGGGTGGTGCGTGTAAATTTACTATGACTAATACGTGTGTATCATTCTTAATCTGTACTGTGCAAATTCTACCGTATTGGTCTCTGTGTTCTAAAAATAGTCCACGTGTCTGAAATCTGCAAAATCGCTGTCCCTGACCCCGTGTTATGTTTCGCCAAACTGAAACACGAATTTCTTAATCCTAACCGTGTTACTACATCAACAACATCCGAAATGAAGAGCAATATAGAACTGAATGTAAAGAGGCTACAAAAATAGTTCGGCAGCAGAAGCGAGAATATATGAGCAATATAATCAAATATGGAAACTAATCACCAGAAAAACGAATCCAGAAGGTTTTTTAAAGAACCGAAGGCACCAACACAACACATATGGTATCAAAGACAAAAATGGGAATATGATAAATACCAATGAGGAAATGTGTAACACATGGGAAGAATACTTTGTTGAATTACTAAATTGTGAAGCTCCAAGTAACAATTTCCCTCAGGAAGAGGTTCTAACGTGTGAACCACAAATTGAAGAACCTGTTTTTGAAGAAATCCTATATGTAATAATACGACTTAAAAACAATAAGGCAACTGGAGCTGATGGAATTGCTGCTGAATTTATAAAGGCAGGTGGCCATGCACTACATCTAAAGCTATACGAACTAATTATAAAAATCTGGAGGACAGAAGAATTACCCCATGATTGGAAAGAATCATTATTGATACCTATCTTTAAAAAAGGAGACAAGTTACAATGTGAAACTTATAGAGGGATATCACTACTGTCCACAAGCTATAAGATACTATCCACGGTATTACTAAATAGACTAAAACCATATTAAAAAGACATATTAGGTGACTACAAGGCGAGTAGTTGGCAGTTAAGTAGGCGAAAGATTTATACGTTGTGAAAAGAAACCAGTGTAACCTAACTTCTGTTTAGACAGACGCGGCCTAGCAGATAAATAAATAAATTATTTATTAAACAATATATATTACACAACAATTTAGTGTCTAAAATTTCAAATAATAATCAAAAGTGTGTAAATATATTATAATTGTAACATTCAATTGATACCATCCAAAATATGAATAAAATGCTTACAGGAATAAACATATACTTCTCTTGCAAAATAGCTATCAGTACAAGTATAGTCAAATCTATAATTGTTCCCCTTGATTGCTAAAGCCGAAATATGACTTCACCAGATGAAATTATTTCCCTTGTAATAAAAGAATAAAAACGTAGTTACATTATAATAGAGGTGCTAGTATTGATTTCACATATGAATTAGGGACATCTTAAAGGTACCAGTACTGATTTCCCAAATGAATTAGAGACATCTTACAGGTATTGATTTCACACATAAATTGATGTTTTCAAAGAAGTGATACAATTGATTTCGTGAATTAGTTGCCTCGTACGTGTGCTATTTTCAGTTTAATTGTGTATAATAAAGAATATAGCCTGGCATAAATCTGCCACTCACTGTCCTAGTAGCCTACATTTGGATGTGATATTTGTTTTGTTTTTTTTACACTGTTGCTAAACAACAGACATTGATTGCAGAACTTACAAGATTTATAGCTGTAAATGCACAATGATAGTTGCTGTTGCTGTACGTGCCTCGCAGTTGGACTTCGTTCACTTAAATACGACATGAAGAATATGGAGTTGCGATGACTTTGTTTCCATCCTGGCAGGCAAACAGACACGCATTTCCTTGAGCCGAGTGAGGGCTCCAACCGTGGGTGCATGGTACGGATTCGGAATATCTGCTATCATCAGTATTTGAGTAACTCTCGTTCAGATCAAAGTGTTCAAGATGTGTCGTCCTCGGCAGGCAGGGAGGGCATCGGGGCTTTGATGAGAAATCGCATCCCGAATCCGTTTGTCATTTAGAGCAGGGGTCACCAAACTACGGCGCGCGGGCAGGATCCGGCCCGCGACGTCATTTCATCCGACCCGCCGACGGTAGTCGAACTTTCTTTATTTAACGCATGGAACACGAGATGTTGTGATGTTGTTGTTTGTCCACCAAGAATGACGATGACCATTCATTTTATCCAGTGGTGTTGAAAGTATGGAGCCATGAGTTCTAAGATGGCTGATAAGGCCTATTTTGTATTTTGGCTCGAAATGTTCTTTGAGAATGCGGGCAAAGAATGGAGGCGAATCTCCTGCAGTGGTTTTTCTGTCCAGCCTTTTCTTCACATCTATTGCAGTCCTGGTTGCTTCACAAGTGACTGTACCCTTTTGTAATGATGCACGCTATGAATTACGGTCTTTAGCAGCAGTCTTCCAGGTGTCAAGATGAATTCCAAAAGCTTTTAGTGAGATTTTCAGAGTGCCTTTAAAGAGTTTCCTCTGGCCGCCTTGGGAGGGTTACCACAACGCAGCTAGCTATAAAAATATTCGTTTAGGGAGCCTGTGATCTGGCATACGAGTTAAGTGACCAGCCAATCGAATCTGATCCTTCATTAGTACAGTGTGGATACTGGGCATGGACGCTCTTTCTAGAACTTCAGTGTCAGGGATCTTGTCTTTCCATTTAATCTTCAGTAGCTTCCTAAAGCAGATTGTGTGGAAGTGGTTTAATTTCCTAGCATGTCGCTGATAATCAGTCCATGTTTCACAAGCATATTGCAGTGTGAATAATACAACTGCTTTATAGACTTTCACCTTTGTTTGCAGGCTTTTTCAATTTCTGTCCCATACATTCTTGTACAGTCTGCCAAAGGCCACGCTGGCCTTGGAGATTGATGCATTCACTTCATCATCAATTGTGGCAGCTTGTGACACAGTGCTGCCAAGATAGGTAAATTTGTCCACAACACTTAGCCTATGACCGTTCACCTTATGTTTAGAATGATAGATCATCACGCGTGCGGAGACCTCCTGGCTGCTATGTGTCTTAAATTTACTATTTTCAATTATACATTATTGTATCTAGATTTTCTTGTTTATTGTAATGTTTGCTTATTTCCCGCCATCCAAAGTACACCCACGGTTCGTGTTAGCGCCGCCAACGTTCTGACGTTACCATGGTTTCCATGTCAACACACACACACACGCGCGCGCGCGCGAGTGCATCTTTCCTTCCCCCAGATGCGTCCGGCTGTCAACACAAGTCCGATGCTCTAGAAATATTTACTTCTTTTTGCCAGTCATCCATTTATAGGTATGCAACAAGGGTGTCTTCTTTTTTTTTTTTTTTTGACAGTGATAGGTAAGTCAACTACCAGTGTGAATAGAGGCAAAAAAGTAAAAAACATAGCATAAAATGCCATAGAGGCCTCCTGTTATTATGAAATTATTATCCCCAGCTCAGAAAAATTCCCCGGTCAAAGTTTTAATCGAGCTTGTCTCTAGGCTAGTGTTTTTCAACCTTTCTGCTGGAGCAGATCCTTATACAAATGTTTACGCTGCTCAAGGAACTCTGTGCGATGATCGAAGTGTCTGTCCTACTTTATGTACTAAACCAGTTGGGCAGAAATGTTGCATTTAGACGATTTCGGTCTGTTTCGGCGGAACCCCTGGCTGCCATTTGCGGAACCCCGGTTGAAAAACACTGCTCTAGGCTGTTATTTTTTTATGTTGCATATCCCTTACAGTACGTTGCATTTTTATCTACTGTAGATGTACTAGGCAAGTTTTTACGTTCAGTAGTCTGCCATTGCTTTCTGAACGACCGGCTCACATACCCCCGTAAGTTACCAGCACGGCGCGATCCGCTTACGAATCTCGCGCAGCTGTTTTCCCCACGTGGATATACATGATTTCGAACAACGTCGTTAACTCTTGGCCATGGAGACCGGCTGTTTATTTAGGCAGGCTCTCTTTATATATTTTGCAAACCTTATTATGAGATATATTCTATTACCAAATGTGCCTATAAACTTTATATGTACCTTTGGTGAGCCGTAACTTCACCAGTGGCCCCTAGTTATCTGCTTTTCTTGTGTTTCAATAGGATTTTAATTATGTTTCTAATTCAATGTCTTTTTCATTTTCAAATCCCGTGTACTTCACCCTTCATTATGGCTACTAAGAAAAGAAAAGTGGGCGCCTAGTTTGAGTTTTCAATGAAGAATGGGAAATAAAGTACTTCTTTGTGGAAACAAGGGACCAGAAAACCGGTTGCGTAATATGCAGCGAAAGTGTTGCCGTTTTGAAAGAGTACAATCTTCGGCGTCACTACGAAACAAAACATCTATCAACATATTCAAAAGTTTTCTGCAAACTTACGTTCTTGGAAATATGAGTCCATGAAACGCAAAGACATCTCTTCACGAGAAAGTTTGCTGAAAATGAATCTGTCACTCGTATAAGTTACAAAATAGTGCATAAGATGCCAGAAGGAGGAAAACCGTTTACTGATGGCAACTTCATCAAAGAGTGTATGATGGAAGCAGCAAATGACTTTTGTTCATGAGGAAAGCCTATTTGTTTGAAACTATCAGCCTTTCGGCAAGTTACAGTTGTGCGAAGAACAGAAGAACTTGGAGAGAACATAGTGCTACAGATACGCGAGAAAACTAGGAACTTGTGATATTCTCTGGCGCTGGATGAGTCTACTGATCTCTCGAGTACGTCACAGCTTCTCGTATTCATTCGTGGTGTCAATTCGGACTTTCAGATAACGGAAGAGTTGGCATCCGTTTAGCAGCATGCATGGAACAACAACTGGAAAAGACATTTTTCATGGAAGTGCAAGAAGTTTTGCTATAACCTTCAGTGGAATCAGCTTCGAGGTGTTACAGTTGATGGAGGGAAAAAACATGGCTTGAGTGATGAAGGGTCTGGTGGGGTACATCAGGACTCAGTTGAAAGATTTGCAAATTCGGGGCGCTCTGTTCATACACTGCATCATATATCAGCAAGCACTCTGTGGGAAAGATTTACATATTTCTTGTGTACTGAAACCAGTCGTTTCTGCTCTGGACTTTTTTCAGGGAGATGCACTCAATCACCGTCAGTTCAGGGCTTTTCTTGAGGAAATCGATTCTGAATTCTGTGACTTGCCTTATCACACATCAGTGAGGTGGCTCAACTGCAGTAAAGTCATGTTGCGTTTTTACAAGCTCCGAAATGAAATATATGTTTTCCTCACTGAAAATGATAGAGCTGATATACAGCTGTCAGATCCTACCTGGCTGTCAAAGTTGTCATTTTTGGTCGACATTACATCCCACATGAATGAATTGAATTTGAAACTTCAGGGAAAAGATAACCTCGTATGTGATCTCTACAGAATCATCAAAGGATTTCGGAGAAAGCTGTCATTTTTTAAGCACACCTTGAAGGAGAAAACTTTTCTCATTTTCACTGCTTTAGAGAGTTTTATGCTACAAACGCCGAAGATGTCAACCTCGATTTTCTGGGGGAAAAAATTATTCGTGACTTGAACAAGCAATTTTTGAAGAGACTTTCTGATCTTGACAGAATTGAGAGTGACATTCTTCTGTTCCAGATTCCGTTTGATTGTAACCTTGATGATGTGTCAGTTGAATTACAGTTGGAGCAAATTGATTTTCAAGCAAATGACCTGTTGAAAGAGAAGCACAGAGAAGACAAACTTGTTGAATTTTACCTCTGCTTACCTGATGTTGAGTTTCCGAAACTGAAGAAACTTGCAACTGGTTTGTTTGGAACAACTTATGTCTGTGAACAAAAATTTTCAAAAACGAAGTATGTGAAGTCAACACATCGAACGAGATTGACTGATGAACAGTTGAAAGCCATTCTCTTGATTGGATGCAGCAGTTCCAAACCAAACAGTGATGATATCTTGAAAGCCAAAAATCAGTTTCACAAATCTTACTAAACTTTTTTGCTGCATAGATTGTGAGATTCGGATATGTGCACACTAGGTGTGATGTAACTATCTTTTTGCTAGCGTCGCCTTCTTTGATAACTTTTGTTAGTAAATAAATATGTTGGTTGTCTTTTTTTCTTTGTGTGTGTGTGTGTGTGTGTTTGTGTGTGTGTGTGTGAGAGAGAGAGAGAGTGCGAGAGAGAGAGAGAGAGAGAGAGAGAGAGAGAGAGATGAGAGAGAGAGAGAGAGAGAGAGAGAGAGAGAGAGAGAGAGATGAGAGAGAGAGAGAGAGAGCATTGCACACCACTCACCCATGATTAACTTAGCTTTTCGTCTTTTTTCCCCAGAGTGTTCGTTCTGGCTTGCAAGTATTTTTAAAGTTAGTTGCATGTCCTTTACAGGACGTTTGAAGTCAACACCAGCATTTTTTGCGGTTGTTGATTACTTGGCAAGTTTATGGTTAGTAGTTTGCCATTGCTTTCTGAACGACCGGCACCCATACCATAGCGTAAAACATCAGCGCAACGCGGTCTGCTGCCAAATCGCGCGCAGCTGTGTTTCGAACGCAGGTATGCGGGATTACAAACCGCGTCCGTAAGATCTTCGCCACGGAGACCGGCACAAGTATTGTACAGAATGAGTATGCGGCCCGCGCTCGTCATTTTGTCACTTATCCGGCCCACTGTGAAAGAAGTTTGGTGACCACTGATTAAGAGGGACATTTGAATGTTTCTCTGTCCCTTTATCTGTCAGAGTCTGAGAAGGCCCGCTTTCGGGAAACACCGCATGCAGCTTTTGGGGACAATTAGTTAGTTAGTTAGTTAGTTAGTCTTTCCTTTGAGCCTAAGGCGGTGCATAGGGCAGAAGTCCTGACTCTCCATGCTTGGCGGTTGGGGACAATGATCGCATGCAAAAGCCAAACCCCATTATTCACGTCTACAACACGCTTGTAACGTTGCAGTGTTACTATTCTTTGCCTCCCTGATTAACTCCTGTAATATACTTGATCAAGATGATTTGTTCATCCGGACACATAGTAGTACATATGAACCGAACGAATGTGTCAGAATTCACTTTATAAACAAATGGACATTGCATTGTTTAAATTTTTTGCTGTGAGCTGCGTTGTGGTAAACGCTTCCAAGGCGGCCAGAGGACACGCTTTAACGACACTCTTAAAATCTTACATAAAGCTTTTGGAATTCATCTTGACACCTGGGAGACTGCTGCTAAAAGCCGTAATTCGTGGCGTACATAATTACATACGGGTGTACTCACATGTGAAACAACCAGGACTGCAAGAGCTATTAAGAAAAGGCTGTACAGAAAAACCACTGCAGGCTTGGTACGGGCTTGGTAGAATCAGCGGGAAAAGAAGACCCTGTTGAGCTTGACTCTAGTCCGACTTTGTGAAGATACATGAAGGGTGTAGCATAGGTGGGAGCGCAAGCGCAATTGAAATACCACTACTTTTATCGTTTCTTCACTTATTCAGTCAGTCGGTGGAGATTTGCCCGCAAAAGACGAGCAATATCTCCGGCGGGTCTATTCTCGCTAGTCGCGAGATCCGCACAGTGGAAGGATGGGAGATTTGCTCGCAACAGACGAGCAATATCTCCAGCGATATCTCCGGCGGGTCTATTCCCGGTGGTCGTGGGATCCGCAAACATCAGGCGGGGAGTCTGACGGTAGTACACGCTTTACACAGGCCCGGACACTTGTGATTGACAGATGTACGCCTCCTATGGTCAAGGCGCGTACGAGACCCTCACCTGTGGGACTTGGTTGAACGCCTCTAAGTCGTGTCCCTTGGGTGCCAGGGTCTGGCCACCACTCGCCACCTGCTCGTCGATGCGAAGTCTCGGAGGTTTGACTCTTAGCCGCCAGCGTCTGCAGCCTACCTTGTTCCAGACGTATTGGTTACCCATTCCTCTGGCGTACGCAAGGCAAGGCCGAGAGAGGGAACATGTTGTTTGGGCACCACATGTTTCTCTGAAGCTCTGCCCAGGCATTGTGATATAATTTTGGCCACATTCCAACTCATATACTTTGGTCTGTCAAGACTGTAAGGTGCCACTCATACTTGATCAAGATGATTTGTTCATCCGGACATATAGTAGTACATATGAACCGAACGAATGTGTCAGAATTCACTTTATAAACAAATGGACATTGCATTGTTTAAATTTTTTACTGTGAGTTGAGTTGTGGTAAACGCTCCCAAGGCGGCCAGAGGAAACGCTTTAACGACACTCTGAAAATCTCACTTAAAGCTTCTGGAATTCATCTTGACACATGGGAGACTGCTGCTAAAGACCGTAATTCGTGGCTTACATCATTACATAAGAGTGCAGTCACTTGTGAAGCAACCAAGACTGCAAGAGCTCTGAAGAAAAGGCTGGACAGAAAAACCACTGCAGGAGATCCTCTTCCTCGAACGTCAAGCATTCTTTGCCCACATTGTCAAAGAACATTTCGAGCCAAAATAGGCCTTATCGGCCATCTTAGAACTCACGGTTCCATACTTTCAGCCACACTGGACGAAATGAATGGTCATCATCATTCTTGATGGACAAACAACAGGTGTCTCATGCGCATGCGCAGCGCATAAATAAAATGGCGACTGTACTTACAGAGTGCACAACCAAAGGTCAACGTGCTGTTGTGCGGTTTTTTTTTTTTTTTTTGGGGACATTCATAAGGAAATGCTTCCTATTTATGCTGACTACCAGTTCGAATCAAAGCGTGCTTCAATGCAATGGAAACATCCTTCTTCGCCTTGTGTTTCAAAATTTCAAGGTTACGCCATCAGCAGGGAAGGTTATGCTGACAGTGTTCTGGGATTGTTAAGGAGTGCTTTCTTCCAAGAAGAAAGGCGACAATGTGAATTCTGAATCGTACTGTGAAGTTCTATCGATGCTTCATGATGCAATTCGAAGAAAACGTCCAGGACGGCTGACTAGAGGATTGTTGCATCTTAATGACAATGCCAGACCACATACGGCTCAATTAACTTAGGAGAAAATTAACCAACTAAGGTGGGAAGTTCGGGAACATCCATTTTACAGCCTCGATTTAGCCCCCGGCGATTTTCACCTTTTTGGTCCACTGAAAACCTACCTTGGCGGGAGACATTTCGCGAATGACGCCGAAATTAAATGTGAAGTGAAAACGTGGTTTAGAAAACAAAACACGCAGTTCTATGCAGTCGGTTTGGGAGGACTGATAAAATGATGGGATAAGTACATCAATGTTGGTGGAAATTATGTTGAGAAATAAAGGAACAATGTATGTATAACAATAAACTGGTTTCAAGTTGTTATCACATTTAGTTATTTTTCTACAGCCATTTGAGACTTACCCTTGACTTTCCCTCGTAGAAAGACTATGTTAAATCCGTACACATAAATAAAATCATTCAAATGTTGTGATTCATCAATATACTGTTTCTGCTTTATCTTGTGTTGTTATTTGCATCAGAAAACTTTAAAATAAAACATTACATGCCATTGATGTAAGTCAATTGTTTTTTGATTTGTGTTTGTTTATTTGCGCTCCCTCGCTTTGAACATAAGCAGAGTCCACATGCGCTACTTCTTGTAGCACTGGACTGAATTTTGATTAGCTTTCCCTATAACCAGTGTCCCTTACATCTGGCGATGAGAGGTAAGTCGATTGAATACCAATATGATGTCTCTAAACAGCTCATTTATATTGCTATCAGGTTTTTAGGAAGCGACAACCGCAACGAATTCTTCGAAGACACACACAGACATCGAATTCTATGGGAAATGCTCACAACTACTACATATGGCAAGAAGAAGAGAGCTGAGGTTGGGATCGAGAGATTGATTGATGAATCTGGTTTCGTCGCTGCGTTTCCTCTTCATGATGTAAGATAGTTGTTGGTCGTTATTTGTATGATCATGTGAACTGCTTGTCATCTTACGTTAGCAAGTATATACGTATTGACGTTAGGGTATAATAATATACTTTACAATAATACATGCCTGACTCAGAATTTAAATTAATTATCCCGACAGATGGAAGTTCCAGAGCATTACTCTGGGATAATATAAGTTAACTCAATGACAAGTTCAAAATTTGTAACATATCAGCGAGTCCGAAATTTGAAATCAAGAATCAATATCATTGTTCTCGGGACATTCCCAAGCGTTTTCTGTCACTTTCTTTATTAACCACTAAAGCGTTCACAAACTGATGGTATCAGTCGTAGTCTGATTGGACATCAATGTTCTCTACCGGTTGAGTGTCACCCAAAAGCTCTGCTTTCTCCCTGTGGAGTCAGACTCTCACGTTGTGCGTATATCAACTGTCAGAGTAGGGGAATGATTGACGTATCACGCTCTGCTTGACTTCGAAATGGCAAAGAGTAGGCCAAACAGATCATTGTCGTGGGCTCACTTCAAGATAAGAATACTTAAGAATAAGGAGGTGAAAACAAACAAAGAAGTATTAGAAATAAAAGGGGGCTGGAGAACATATTACTGAGTGAGATCAAGGTCAGATATTTAAGGTAGTGTGGCTATATAAAGAGATCATCATCATGTGCCATGCCGATAAGCGTTGCCGGTCATGTTTCGCGATCTTACACTATCACCGGAGTCGTGGATCAGCTCAGTGTTCCTGTCTCGACCATGCCTCGTGGCCATGCCATTCAGGTGTTTACTTCTCTGCCGTCCTCTTGTTGTTGTTTTTTTTTCATCCTCAATTTTTCCAATATCATCAAGTTCTCTAATTTATTTCTTTTAATGACATGTTCAAAAGATGTTGACTGTCTACGTCTAATGTACGTAATCAGTTTGCGGTTTTCGTTTGTTTCTTGTAGGACATGCTCATTGTTTTTTTTTTCTGTCTGTCCATGGTATTCTTGGCAATTTTCTCAGAAACCACAATTCCACTGCCATATTTTTTTTTCCAGCTTGTCTGCTCATTATTCACATTTAACATCCATACAGAAGTGCATGTTCTATGTAACACTTCACGATTCTTTTTCTCGTTGCATTTGACACCTTATTATTGGTCAGCATGTGTTCTCATCTCATCTCATCATGTTCCTCTTGTACCTTGCGGTGTCGAGGTGAAGTATAAACTTCGTGAGAGTGCCCGGTTATGGGCTTCGTATATCGACATTCCCATGGATTCTGTTATTCCCTCAGTCCAACGTTTACGTGGTCGGCCTCTTCCTCTGTTTCCATCTGGTCTGTACATCATTGCTTGTTGTGGCATGCTGTTGACTGGTAGCCTACTTGCATGGCCAAACCATTTGACTTGCTGCTTTCTAATAAAATCTAGAGCAGCTTTAACCCCTACTTTAGTCCTGATTTCTTCATTTCTGATCTTATCTCTTCTTGATACGTTGAGTATTCTTCTCAGAAACCTCATTTCTGTTGTTGTGATTTTTCTTTTCTCTTTTTCTGTCATTGTCCAGGTTTGGCATTGGTAGCAGAGAGTTGGTAGGAAGATTGTGTTGTAAAGTGCTTTCTTAGTAGTTATTGATACATGTTTGTTCTTTAGTATTGGTGCCATTTGTCCAATGAGTTGATTTGCCTTATTGCACCTATTTTCGATCTCGTCTTCTGATCTGCCATTTGATGATATTATACTTCCTAGGTACTTGAAGCTCTTTACTTGTTTCAAGGGATGTTCGTTTAGGTGAATTGTTGCTGTTTGTTCTTCTTTAGTTATAGTCATTACCTCTGTTTTGCTTGTGCTAATTTTCATGTTATGTTCCCTACACATTTCGTTTAGACTATTCATGTGGTCTTGTAATTCAGCTTCTGATTTTGCTATTAGTGCTTGGTCGTCCGCAAACAGGAGTTCTCTAATGGTTAGATTTGCAGATGGTTCTTCTTCTGTGTTCTCGTCATGCGGTATTCTTGCTGTCTCTGCTTGGCTGGTTTCTTTACATATGTTGTCTATATATGTTATGAACAAGAGAGGGGACAGGACACAACCTTGTCGTACTCCAGATCTTATGGTGAAGGGTTCTGAGTGTTCTCCAGTTGCTCTCACTATGCATTCACTGTTGTTGTATAAACTTCTGCATAGGTTTGTTAGATGTGTACTCACTCCATATTGTTTAAGGATTTCCCACAGCTTGTTTCTATCTACCCTATCAAATGCCTTTTCTTGGTCGACAAAGGCTAAGTAGAGTGTTTCATTGAATTCAATTGATTTTTCTATAAGTTGTCTAAGAGCAAAAATGGCGTCTGTGCATCCTTTGTTTTTCCTAAATCCAAGCTGCGTTTCGCTTAGCTGGGGTTCTAAAGTAGTTCGTAATCTTTTTTCAAGAATTTTGCAAAATATTTTCCCAGTATGACTCAACAGTGAAATGCCTCTGTATTGTGTGCAATCTCTTTTGCTGCCTTTGTTTTTCCAAATTGGGATAATTATGGCATTTCCCCAGTCTCGTGGTGTCTGTTGTTCTACCCAAACATGGTTGAATAGTCTATGTAGCCAAGCTGTTCCTACTTCCCTTGCTGCTTTAATTAGTTCATTTGGTATTTCATCCTGTCCTGGTGATTTGTTTAATGGGGCTAATCTGATGGCTTCTATAATTTCTTCTTTTAGTATGTCTGGTTCTAGTTCCTCGGTGACATCTGTGTAGGTCTCTTGAATTCCTGTGACATCTGATGGGATGTTGAGAAGTTGTTCGAAATACTGCTTCCATCTTATTAGGATCTGTTTTTGTTCACTTATTGGTTCTCCATTTTCGCTGTTAATTATTTCAGTTGGGTCAAAGGGTTCTCCTCTGGTTCGCATTGCACTTATCTTTTTGTAGAAGTTTCTGGTTGCCTCCTTGTAGTTTTTATTTAGGGTTTCTCCCGTTTATACTTCTTGGTTTTTCTACGAGCAGTATGAAGATCCCCTGCCGGCTTGCTAGGCCAGTCGCAGGTTTAGGACACTAATCTGACCACAGGGAGTCCATCCCCTATGGCGAGCCATAGCCCCGTTAGCCCATGACCTCGCGGTCATGGTTGCCCGGTCTGCACCACTTGGAGGTGGGGGTTGACTTGTGTAGTCTGCGGGTCATCGGCAGGCTACTAATTTTCGCTCTTCACCCCTCCTGGGAGAGGCTAGCCGATCCTAACCCTGCTGGCTGCAGGGCCAGGCGCATTCCACACATGTGCATGTGTTCCATCTTGCCAAAGGTTACTTCGCCATTAGCGATATATAAAGAGATACGGCTGCTTGTTGTACGATGTTCTGGAAAGAAAAGGAGTGGAAACGTGCAAGATAAAGACAAAGCAATATGTGGGTGGACAACATCAAGCGATGTATTGAAAGAACCCAGGCTGGTTGTATCCTAAAGACTTTGCACCTTGGATTTTGGAGACTTGTTACAGCCGATCTTCAGTGCGGAGATAAGCCTTGATAATATAATGTTTAAAGTATCTGTCGAGTGTGAGCTTGCACCTTTCGATTCTCGCAGATTTCCAGAGTTCGATCACTGATTTGAGAATTTTCTTAGTGTGATCTAAAAAATTAGATTAGAGCATCAATGATTTGTAACCCAATACCTCACTTAGTCAGTCAGTTGCTCAGTCAATAAATCAGTCACGTACATTAATCATTCATTTAATTACATACTTTAAGACAAGTAAATCACTGGTTCGCCAATAAGACAGTCGAACATTACCCATCACACAAGAGAGAACGGAAAACTGACAGTCCTGTCTGTGAAATTGACAGATAGCGAATTGGATGAAATAGAGACACGACGTATTCTCCCGAAATCAATAAAATAACAAATTGGGCCTAGTTAGTTGCGACACATAGTTAGCAGCTTCCGGGCTGATCATGGCGTGAAATGGTTGTTAGTGTTTCGTCGGGCTCATTACAAGGTGCAATAAGTCAGTGAAGTAAAGAACTCTTTGACATACATTGACCATATGATACAAGAGAGTCAGTAACGGACCCCTTTAATGTTTAATACGCATTTGGCATAACATTGCTAGACCCATATTTTATAGGCCAATGGGCACTCGGTGAGTCATGTGGTCAGTAACACGCCTGCTGCCTTTACTACCCAATAAAATTATGGTACTCATTTTGGGCGATCTACTTGGAAGCCATTTTCAATTTTAAAATTTGAATCCTTCGCTCTCTTTCCCCCCCCCCCCCCCCCTACCCCATAAGCCGTCAAAAACGAGTGACCACCGGGCAAGCAAGCGAGCGTCTAACCGCTAAGCTACCGCAGTCACACAGTTGTAGTGTTTGCTGTAAATGTGTTCTGGGAGAAGATGTGGTAGTATCCGTCTTCTCCATAGTTGAAGTTATGGTGCATAGATCTGTAGTTTAATTATCACTTTCTTCACGTTATTATATTGCAATAGTGTCATCCCGTCCATTAACGAAGTGTTATTTTAGAAGAACACCCCGAAATTCGCTGTCGGACAACAAAGGATAGAGATCTGTAGAGTCTGAACTCGTACGCCATTTGGCGAAGCTTAGTTTAGTTTAGTATAGTCGTTGGATGAACATCGCGGCCCACGGTTTAACCCATAAGTGCTCCGTTTTCCTCCTAACTCAAACCTGAGTCAGGAGAAACTCAGCTCAATGCACGAACTCCGTTGCATCGGTGAGGGTCCTGAAATACTTGGGTAGATTTTTAACTCGAAGTTTTGCCCGGGCAGCGCCGTTAGGCTACTCTTTTTCGATTTCCAACTGCCAAGGGATTTTTTAACGTGCGCAACAATACACACGAACGTCCGATCTCACTACCCAGAGACCAGGGGAAATTCTATTACTGGAAGTCCAGTTGGATTTTTTAAATAAATCCCTGTCCTCACCGGGGCCTGAACCAGGGACCTCCGGGTCTCTGTGGCTAAGGGCTTGTGAACGCAGTTTGTGAGCCCGTATACCCGGGTTCGAAACACAGCGGTGCCGGTTTTTTCGAAAAAGGTATAGGGGCCGGTCGTTCAGAAAGCAATGGCAAACTACTGAACGTAACACTTGCCTAGTACATCAACAGCAGCTGAAAATGCTGGTGTTGACTGCAACGTCCCGTAAGGGATACGCAACACAAAAAAATTTATGCAATTATATCAGTGTCATCATGACGTTTTTTTAATTTGTGTGTGTGCTGATGATGTTTACTATCGGTAACGTCCCTTCTGACAATTGCGAAAGTTCTTGAAATCTTGCTATGCCTGAACAATTGCCATTTTTTGCCGATTTACTCATTTTGTTCTAAAAATGATCCTTGCTAAGGGATTAAACTCAGATCCCGCTTTGAACAATCAGAGCGCTATCAACAGTGTGAACCTTAAATCACCAATGACATAGTATGTAGCTTCATCATTTCTGAAGACCATAGGTTTCATACTCTCTCTATTAGGGTCCATACGAATGCCATCTGGACCTCAGCCCTGAAGAGTTGAACAAGCGACAAGTTCTGTACAAATACTGGGCAAGATGGGGAGTATGGTACAAGTACCAACCTCTAGATCACATACGAGAGTACTTTGGGGAGAAGATTGGAATATACTTTGCTTGGTTAGGTAAGTCTTGTCAAGTTGAACTAAACTAAACTTATTTACAAGAATAGTACCTTGAGGTTAAGATCGGAATATACTTTGCTTGGTTAGGTAAGTCTTGTCAAGTTGAACTAAACTAAACCTATTTACAAGAATAGTACCTTGAGGAGAAGATCGGAATATATTATACTTTGCTTATTTGGTACGTCGCGTAATCTACATTAAATGCGTTTACAAGTACTTGAGGAGGAAACGATTGGAATATACTTTGCTGGGTTAGGTAAGTCACATCAAGTGAAACTAGCCTATTTACAAGTATAGTGCCTTGCGGAGAAGATCGGAATATGCTTTGCTTAGTTAGGTACCTCACGTCAAGTTATTAACAATAAATCCATCTACAAGTGCTGTAGGCGGAGAAGATTGGCGTATACTTTGCTGGGCTAGGTATGTCACGTCACGTAAAACTAAACTAATCACATTTTCAAGTATTGTATTTCAGGAAGAAGATCGGAAAATACTTTGCTTGGCTAGGTAAGGCTCGTGCTTGCTTAGGTTAATTACGTGCTTGGCTAGGTAAGTTACGTCAAGTTAAAATAAACTAAACTCATTTACAATTATACTACTGGGTGGGGGGAGACTGAAATACACTTTGCTTGGTTAGGTAAGTGAAAGGTAAGTTACTCAAGGTGAAATAAACTAAACTTCTTTACAAGAACAGTACTTTGTGGAGAATAACAAAACATACTTTCTTGGTGGGTAAGTCACTTCAAGTAATATAAGCCAAACTAAAGCCGTTTACAAGTATTGAGGATACAGTGATTTACATACATTTTCTCCTAAGTCTAAGATACATTTTCTCCTAAGTCTAAGATACATTTTCTCCTAAGTCTAAGATACATTTTCTCCTAAGTCTAAGATACATTTTCTCCAAAGTCTAAGATACATTTTCTCCTAAGTCTAAGATACATTTTCTCCTAAGTCTAAGATACATTTTCTCCTAAGTCTAAGATACATTTTCTCCTAAGTCTAAGATACATTTTCTCCTAAGTCTAAGATACATTTTCTCCTAAGTCTAAGATACATTTTCTCCTAAGTCTAAGATACATTTTCTCCTAAGTCTAAGATACATTTTCTCCTAAGTCTAAGATACATTTTCTCCTAAGTCTAAGATACATTTTCTCCTAAGTCTAAGATACATTTTCTCCTAAGTCTAAGATACATTTTCTCCTAAGTCTAAGATACATTTTCTCCTAAGTCTAAGATACATTTTCTACTAAGTCTAAGATACATTTTCTCCTAAGTCTAAGATACATTTTCTCCTAAGTCTAAGATACATTTTCTCCTAAGTCTAAGGTACTTAGATCGTTTTGATCGAATTTTAACTGTGTCTCCATTGTCATCGAGGACATATGTATACCTTAGACTTGAGAAGTAGATATCTTTCACTTTGTCTACGTCAGGGCCGAACATCTTTTGAGGACTAAGCATTTACACAATTATGGTGGCTCTCTCTCTCTCTCTCTCTCTATATATATATATATATATATATATATATATATATATATATATATATATCATCTTCCACTTCTGCCGTCAAGCGTCGTGGGGAGGAATAATTTGCGCTCCAGCTCCCGATGGGCGACACTTGATAGTGACATTCCGTGTGATTGTACAATGTCTTTGATCTCGTCAATCCATTTTCTTCTTGGGCGTCCAGATGATCTTTGATGTAGGGCCAGTGATGGTAGTTGATGGTGTTGCATTCTAACGACCTGGCCAACCCACTTGATCTTCTGTCTTTCAATAAATGTCGCACAGAGTTTTGATCCCACTGTCTGTCTGATAATTGCATTTCTTACTCGGTCTCGGACTGTTAAGTTGGCAGCTCTCCTCAGGCATCTCACCTCACAGGTGTTGATTTTACGAAATTATCATTTGGATAAAGTCCAATTTGAGATTGGTAGCATAGGGTTGGTGTGAATATGCTGTTTATTATCTGTCGTTTCGCGGACATGAATATATTTTGATGTTTCAGTATGGGTGATAATAGTTATGTAAGCTTTATGACATATGATTTCGATTTCTCTGTCCAATCTGCCATCTTCTGTGATCATATTTCCAAGATATTTGAATTATTTAACTTGTTTCAGGGTTGTTTTATTTATCTGTATGCTTAGTGGATCAGGCGATCTTGCATTACTTCGTTTTTGGCTGTATTTATACTCATATTTATCTTCTGCACGTTGAACTCAGACTATTAATATGATCTTGCAGTCTGTCCCCATCGCTGTAAAACAGGCACTAATCGTCTGCAAATAAAAGTTTATTTATTTTCTATGGATCAGTTGTTTCATCTGAAGTAGAGAGTTCTAAGTTTTCTGAATCTGTACTGTCAAGGCTTGCTTCTTTGGATATTCTGATATATATATATATATATATATATATATATATATATATATATATATATATATATATATATATATATATATATATATATAAAAGATCATCATAAACACACACATCAACCATCACACGCGCACATTTCAGACCACGGTATTACCAATACACACAAGAGGCCACTACTCATTATAATACACAGATCAGACCACTACAGGACACACAATCAATAAAACGTTCTGCAGCCATGAATAGTCAATGAAGACATTTATTTTTATTGCAGACTACAAATGACAAGAGAAAAGAGAATTGTAACAGTCAAATTACCCAAGGATGTATTGTTCCACGTTTTAAACGTATGTGTGGCCAGTAAACAATACGTTTGTTTTCGTTTTTAGTGTTCTCCATGGGTTGTTTTTACGGCTTACATCGTCAATTCTTTTGTCCTTTCTATGTAGGATTCTATACAGCCTGGTTGCTCCCTGCATCAATTGTCGGAGTGCTGGTGTTTTTATACGGCTTCATTACATTCAACGACAACATCCCAGCGTGAGTTACATTGTCTTCATTTATGTATATATGTGTACACAGACAGACAAACAGAAGGGCCGGGTTGTGTAAACGCGGACAATCATCCACACAGGGTGAAAGGCAGAGAGAGGAGACAGAGAGAGAGATAAAGACACTTGAAACAGCAGTTCTCCAAAACAATTATCTCTTAGCTATCATTTCTTTTTTATATAATCCATTGCAGTACTCATCATCATCCAATGCTAGATCGACTATAAAGTGTGAGGGTAATAGCTCTCCAACAATCGCTGTGGACGTTCACAACTATTACATCTAACACTGCATTGAGGAAAGACAAGGATAGCTAGTTATTTGCATATTTGTTATAGGACGTAGCAATCAACTCCAGCATTTTGGCTGCTTGTGATTCCTGGGCAAGTTTCCATTCAGTAGTTTGCCATTGCTTTCTGAAACACCGGCATTCATACTATTGTATGGAAACCAACGCAATGCGGTCTGCTTCCAAATCATGCGCAGCTGTGTTTCGAACGCGGTATGCGGGATTACGAATTTGCATTCATAACCTTCGCCACAGAGCTGGCACGACTTGGATTAATGAGAATAATGCAAGCACATGATAAACCGATTTCCCTTCAGAGGTCAAATCATGCCTATATTAAGACAAATTTGGGGGAGTGGAAAGAGGTGTAAAAAAGAATACAAAAGGCGATAGGGACTTTCGTACGATTAGGACAATTTCAGATGATAAAAGAAATTACATCTAGTACCACAACTAGAGTGCTTACTTCTTAACATAGCATTGAGACAACCTGTTGATAGTATAACTATAAAGTCCTTCCTGTGGAACCCACCAAGTAAAAGAAATAGACGGAGAGATCTAAAACACACAGAGAAGAGAAAACAAACGTTGCTTAAAACGTACCGGGTTTTATCCTATATGGCTCTGTCTCTTTCCGCAGCGAGTAAAGCGTTGCATAAAGCACGAACTCCGCAGCTCTAGCGACAACCCATAGGAGTGTGTTTATTTATCTCTATGTCACGTTTTTTCTGTATTTTACCTGTCTTTGTTCATGTATTTCTTTGTTTTAATAAATATGTGATCACACGTATGATTGATTACGTCACTGTGAGTTTATTTATTTCTGTGTTCGTATATTTATTGTGTCATAAATGTCTTTTCGAATGTCTATTTATGCTATAGTCATTTGACATAAACGCCGTATACCTCACTGCAAAAACTAACAATAGACAAGTCTAGTGCATAAATATATGTGCATTAATAGATTTTAAAATACAACAGATGTCATCCGGATAATTCATCAAAATCAGGTGTATGAGGGATACTGTTGGTTCAGTACGAAGTGTTAGGCATGCAATAATATAGACTACGGCATATTAAGATAGGATGGATAGTTCCCTTCCTTACCCACTCCCTCGCCCCCTTTCCTTACCATACAATTCCAAGGATTTTTCGAAATGTGTGTGATACTTCCGAGGCCCATTATATGATCCTAGGGCATATATTTCAGGCGTTGAATGTTCCTGCTACTTTTGGGAATTGAGCCGGGATCACTGACGTTGTAACCAAGCGTGCTAACCACTATGCCACCGCGGCGCTCTATTTATGCTACTGAATGTCTCAGTTGATGTATTTGGGATAAAATGTCTGCCGCTCCAGGTGGCATTACTGTACACTGCTAGTTAAATAAAAGTGTGGACAGGTGTGAAACACCATCTTAAAGGTATCTGAGAGATTTAGTGATTAATGATCACCGCACTCCGAACATGCCCATAGGTGCTCTAGTCTCCTCCTTAACATCTCCGCCAGGGTATAGCGACTGCTCGCACTATTTCTGTGTTAGTTAATTAGATGGTTCGGGCTTTGACAAAATGTTCATGTCTGGCGGCTCCCCGCTTCACTCCCATCTCCCACACTATGGACAAGGAAGCAAATCCCCAAAGGGTCCTTAAAGTCAACTGCTCATCATGTATCTCGTGTGGCGTTGATGATGTCAGGGAGAATGGTGTGGCAGCGAGTCACCAGAGGAATCTGGACGACACTCAGTACCCATAAGGTAGTCAGTATGGCCCAATGGATAAGAAAGATCGCTCTTAAATGTTTTGTGTTCTGATGCAGGGGTAATGGGTTCAACCCTTACACCGGTCAGTTGGCCTCAAATATTGACATCTCGTCCTTGACTTGGGGACGTAAATTACACGTACCTCAAAAGTCGGAGTGGGTTCGTCTAATGACGATGGACACTGGTAATAGGGAAAGCTAATCCACACACAAACATCATTCCTGTGCACTAGAAGTTGTAGTACGTGTGTGGACTACGATTGAGTTCAAAGCGAGCGAACGCGAAGCCAGTCTCTGATTGGTGGCCTTGGAGACGGGGGGCGTGTCAACTTGTGTGAGTGATGGGATATCTGTTGTTACCTCAACTCTCTGATTGGTGACCTTGGAGACGGGGGGCGTGTCAACTTGTGTAAGTGATGGGATATCCGTTGTTACCTGAACTCTGTGATATCTGACTGTGTGTAAGTGATGGGATATCCGTTGTTACCTCCACTCTGTGATATCTGACTGTGTGTAAGTGAAATTTTTTGGGTATTCCCTTTTTTTAGGTTTAACCCTCAAAAACCCCCTTTTGATATCTGACTGGGGTGGGGAAGTTTTTTAAATTGTGATATCC